>WFAB01002545.1:0-27500 GCA_018977245.1 Lethenteron camtschaticum | reverse complement strand
TACTCACTCACCTACTCACTCACTCACCTACTCACTCACTCACTCACTACTCAAACATTTACCTACTCACTCACCTACTCACCTACTCAATCACCTACTCACTCACTCACACTCAATCATCCACTACTACTCACTCACTCACTCACTCACTCNCTCATCTACACACTCACCACTCTACCACTCACTCANTCACTCACTCANCTACTCACTCACCTACTCACTCACGTCACCTACTCACTCACTCACTTACCTACTCAATCACTTACCTACTCACTCACTCACCTACTCACTCACCTACTCACTCACCTACTCACCGAATCACTCACTCACCTACTCACTCACCTACTCACTTACCTACTCACTTACCTACTCACCTACTCACTCACTCACTCATCTACTCACCTACTCACTCACTCACCCACTCACTCACTCACCTACTCACTCACTCACCTTCTACTCACTCACCTACTCACCTACTCAATCACTTACCTACTCACTCACTCACTCAACTCACTCACCTACTAACTCACTCACCTACTCACTCACCTATTCACCTACTCAATCACTCACCTTCCCACTCACTCACTCACTCACTCACCTACTCACTCACTCACCTACTAACTCACCTACTCAATCACTCACCTACTCACTCACCTACTCATTCACCTACTCAATAACTCACTCACTCACTCATCCACTCACTCACCTTCTCACTCACCCACCTACTCACTCACTCTCACTCACTCACCTACTCACTCACTCACTCACCTACTCACCTACTCACTCACTCACTCATTCACTACTCACTCACCTACTTACTCACTCACCTACTCACTCACTCATTCCCACTTCAACCACTCACTCACTCACCACCCATCACCTACCACTCACACCTACTCACCACTCACCTACTCACTCACTCACATACTCACTCACTCACCTAATCAACCTGTCATCGGCAAGTCCACTCAGCTCCACGTCCTCCTGTACCACATCACTCCATCTCTTCTCTAGCCCGTGCCGCGCCCATTTAGCCTCCTCAATCCGGCCAAACAAAAGCTGTTTAGGCATGCGGTGGCTGGGCATGCGGGCTACATGACCCAGCCAACGCAGCCTTGCCTGCCGGAGGAGCTCACCGATGGGACTTTGTCCAGATCTTTCAAAGATTTGTGAGCTCCTCACACAATCCAGCCTGGTTAAATCCAGGATTGATCGTAGGCAGGCCAGCCTAAATGTTTCTAACCGGGGAAGATGTTCCATTAGGGGGTCCACGTTTCCCAAGCGTAGAGAAGGGAGGGAATGACTGTGGCCGAGAAGACCTGAAGCTTCGTGCGGAGCGACAGGCCAGGTAGCTTCCACACAGCGTTACGCAACCGATGAAAAGTGAGACCTCTGCTGTCAAACCAGAGCCGGTCATGAGCACACTGCCCAGGTATGGGAAACTCTCCACTCTCTCCACAACTGCCCCATCACTAATTGGAGTTGTGGGTGTGGAGTGTCCGATGGTACAAAAATACCCAGGCAGGTGCTTAGTTTTGGTGGGGCTGATGGTAAGGCCCACCTCTTAGTGGCACGCTCCAAATTCAGCAGCAGCGCCTCCAACTCCTCCTCTCAGTAAGCAGCAATTATCAGATCATCGGCAAACATACCATGGTTGACCAATAGGGAGCCATCCCTTGACTGCACCCGGGCATCGATCAGCCTCCAATTTTATCTGTATCAGATGGAAATTCCCCCGGTACAGCTATTGAATGCTTCACGAACTACGTGATCGAAATATATGTTAAATAATGTGCGAACCAGAGGACATCCCTGTCGCACCCCAAGGTGAACAAGGAAAGGCTCTGACTCCCGGCCACGTAGTTTTACCCGGGCCCGCTCACCATCATGAAGGTCCTTAATGATTGTGAGCAGAGAGTCAGGGACTCTGAAAGCACGAAGAACAACCCAGAGTCAATAAAGCAGAGATGTAGGTCTTGTTGGAATTCCCTACACCTCTGCTGTAGCAGACGGACAGAACATATGGCATCTGTGCAGGACCGCCCTTTCCTGAAACCGCATTGGGGCTCTGCAAGCCTCTCCTCAGCGTGCCTAGCAAGGCGATGTTGAATAATCATTGCCAGGACCTTTCCCGGCACACTGAGGAGTGAGATGCCCCTGTACTTGTTACAGTCTGTGCGGTCCCCCTTCTTAAAGAGGGGGACCACCAGAGCATCCTTCCAATCCTGCGGAACCCGTCCAGTGGTCCAGACTGTTGTTATGATGTCATGTAGGGCAGTCTGTGCACAAACGCCACCATCTCTCAGTATTTCGCTTGGGAGATCATCTCTGCCCGGTGCCTTTCCTGGTCTCAGACTCTGGATCGCCTTGAGTACTTCTTCAACAGATGGCACCTCAGCCAGCCACTCCAATATTTGAGGCACTGCAGCCTCAGCAGGGTTATCCTCACTTTGCCCACGATGTGTTTCAGGCAGAGAGATTTCCCCTCCCCCAAGACCTCACAGAAATGCTCAGCAAATCTGAAAACCTGTTCCTGGTGGTCGGAGATTGGATCACCGTTCTTTCCCCTAATGATGGTAATAGGTGTGGCGCTGCAGGTTACTTTTTGATGGAGTTAAAGTGATTTGTGATCACGGGCCACTGAGGCAGACTCCATCTCCTCAGCAACCCGCGACCACCACCCATCCTTGCAGCGCTCACGGCTCTCCGAACCTCCGAGCGAAGGCTGCGGTAAGCCTCCTCATTCTCCGACGCGGGATGCTGTAGCCGATGAGAATGGGCCTGTCGCTTTTTAAATCCTTTATATTAAGTTCGCTTGCTTGCGTGCTTACTTGCTTGCTTGCTTAGGACCGTGCAAATCTTTCGGTCGTTTTTTAACCCACTTCCCGTGATCCAATCGAGCTGACATTTTGCACACAGACTCGTTGTGCCAGACAATTATTGTTCGTGAAAAAAAATTCCCAAAATTTTACACTTTTTAGGCAAAAAAAAAATATTTTACATATATTCAATAGAACTCATTCTTGGCTTTGGCTGAACGTCACAGTATAAGAGCCCAGAGCGTAACCTCTCCACGGGCCGTGGCGGAGTAGCGCAGTTGGTAGCGCCCTCGCTTCCCATGCCAAAGGTCGCGGGATCGATCCCCGCGTCCTCCACAGGCGAATATATTTTAAATTATTTATATTAAGTTCGCTCGCTTGCTTGCTTAGGACCGTGCAAATCTTTCGGTCGTTTTTTAACCCACTTCCCGTGATCCAATCGAGCTGACATTTTGCACACAGACTCGTTGTGCGTGACAATTAATTGTTCGTGAAAAATTTTTTCCAAAATTTTACACTGTTTAGGGAAAACAAATTAAATATTTAATTACCAATTGTTTAATACTGGTAGACAATCATCTGACCCATAGGTGGCAGCCATCTCAAGCCAGAGGACGAGAGGACTCTAGCCGCCACGCATATAAAGGATTTAGAGTGAAAACTTTGTTTTTACGGGTTATACTTATTCTCAGCCAGCCAGAACACCTCCTCTGTCAGCCAGGGTCTCTGGGGGGGGGGGGGGTCTGGGCCGTGTGATCGCCCCGTCTGAGGCTGCTTGTGTCGGGCCAGGCGCTCGGGCGAACAGATTTGGAGCGTCTCCATCTTCCTGCTGTTCTTCCTACTCCTCTACGGCATCCTGGGGGTGCAGATGTTTGGGACGTTCAGCCACCACTGCGTGACCAACGACACAGAGCCCGGGTGAGACACGGCACGAGGGGTGGGGAGACACGGGGGAGACACGCGGGCATGGGGAGACACGGGGGACACGGGGGAGACACGGGGGAGACCCACGGGGAGACGCGGCGAGACACGGGGAGACACGGGGAGACACGGGGGCACGGGGGAGACACGGGTGCATGGGGGAGACACTGAGAAACACGCGTGGAGATACGGGGGCATGGGGGAGACGCGGGGGGAGACACGGGGGACACGAGGAGACACGGGGAGACACATGTGGAGACAGGGAGACACGGGGGACACGGGNCACGCGGGGAGACACGGGGAGACACATGTAGGGAGACAGGGAGACACGGGGGAGACACGCGGGGAGACGCGGGGGGAGACGCGGGGAGACACGGGGAGACACGGGGGAGACACGGGGGAGACACGCAGGGAGACACAGGGGCATGGGGGAGGCACGGGGAGACGCGGGGGGAGACGCGGGNAGACACGGGGAGACACGGGGAGACACGGGGACACGGGGGGAGACACGGGGGAGACACGGGGGAGACACCAGGGAGACACAGGGGCATGGGGAGGCACGGGGAGACACGGAGAGAGACACGGGGAGAGACACGCGGGGAGACACGGGGACATGGGGGAGACACGGGGAGACGCGGGGGGAGACACATGTGGAGACACAGGGAGACACGGGGGAGACACACGGAGAGACACGGGGAGAGACACATAGGGGGACATGGGGGCATGAAGGAGACACGGGGGGGGGGGACACGGGGGCATGAAGGAGACACGGGGGAGACACATGGGGGAGACGCGGGGAGAAACGGGGAGATACATGGGGAGACATGCAGGGAGACATGGGGACATGGGGGAGACACGGGGGAGACTCGGGGGGGGGGGGGGGAGACACGGGGAGACACGGGGAGACACACGGGGAGACACACGGGGTTGGAGAAAGAGGCGATCGAGTGAGTGAGTGAGCGAGCGAGCGAATGAGGGCGGGAGGTAAAATTCACCGTTACCCCTCCACCTCCCATGTGACCCCAATCATTAACCCTCTGTGCCCCCCCTCCATGCCCCCCCCCTGTGCCCCCCTCCATGCCCCCCCCCTGCCCCCCCCCTCTCTCCAGAGCGGTGTCGTGGAACAACCTGGCGATCCCAGACACCCACTGCTCCCCCAGCGGGCAGGGATTCTCGTGCCCGCCGGGGTTCCGATGTGTCGATCTATTGGACATGGGGCTCAGTCGGCAGGAGCTGGGGTACAGCGGCTTCAACGAGATCGGTGGGACGACTCACTCAGAGTCACTCACTCAGACTCACTCAGACAGACTCACTCACTCAGACTCACTCACTCAGACAGACTCACTCAGACTCACTCACAACTCAGACTCATTCACTCAGACTCACTCACTCACTCAGACTCACACTCACTCACTCACTCAGACTCACACTCAGACACTCACTCAGACTCACTCACTCACTCAGACTCATTCACTCAGACTCACTCACTCACTCAGACTCACTCACTCAGACACTCACTCACTCAGACTCACTCACTCACTCAGACTCACTCACTCAGACTCACTCACTCACTCAGACTCACTCACTCACTCACTCAGACAGACAGACTCACTCAGACTCACTCACTCAGATCTCACTCACTCACTCACTCACTCACTCANACTCACTCACTCACTCAGACTCACACACTCACACTCACTCACTCAGACAGACTCACTCAGACAGACTCACTCACTCATTCACTCAGACTCACTCACTCACTCAGTCTCACTCACTCACTCAGACTAACTCACTCACTCAGACTCACTCACTCACTCACTCAGACAGACAGACTCACTCAGACAAACTCACTCACTCAAATTCACTCACTCAGACAGACTCACTCACTCAGACAGACTCACTCACTCACTCAGACAGACTCACTCACTCAGACTCACTCAGACTCACTCACTCACACTCACACTCACACACTCACTCACTCACTCAGACTCACTCACTCACTCAGACTCACACTCACTCACTCACTCAGACTCACTCACACTCACACTCACACTCACACACTCACTCANACTCACTCACTCACTCACAGACTCACTCACAGAACTCACTCACAGACTCACTCATTCAGACAGACTCACTCACTCAGACTCACTCACACACACTCGCTCAGACTCACTCACTCACTCAGACTCACACTCACTCACTCACTCACTCACACTCACACTCACTTACTCACTCAGACTCACTCAGACTCACTCACTCACTCACTCACTCAGACTCACTCACTCATTCACTCGCTCAGACTCACTCACTCACTCAGACTCACTCACTCAGACTCACTCACTCAGACTCACTCACTCAGACTCACTCAGACTCACTCACTCAGACAGACTCATTCACTCGCTCAGACTCACTCACTCACTCAGACTCACTCACTCAGACTCACTGACTCACTCACTCAGACTCACTGACTCACTCACACAGACTCACTCACACAGACTCACTCAGACTCACTCACACAGACTGTGTGATGGTGTGTCAGGCACGAGCATCTCACGGTGTACGAGGCTGCGTCCCAGGAGGGGTGGGTCTTCCTCATGTACCACTCACTCAGACTCACTCACTCAGACTCACACACACTCACACAGACTCACTCACACNGACTCACTCAGACTCACTCACACATATTCATTCAGACTCACTCAGACTCACTCACACAGACTGTGTGATGGTGTGTCAGGCACGAGCATCTTCACGGTGTACGAGGCTGCGTCCCAGGAGGGGTGGGTCTTCCTCATGTACCGCGCCATTGACAGCTTTCCCGGCTGGCGGGCCTACTTCTATTTCATCACCCTAATCTTCTTCCTTGCCTGGCTCGTGAAGGTGAACTCACCCACTCGCTCACCCCACTCACTCACTCGCTCGCTCACCCACTCACTCACTCGCNACTCACTCACTCACCCGCTCACTCGCTCACTCGCTCACCCGCTCGCTCACCCACTCACTCACTCACCCACTCTACTTCTATTTCATCACCCTAATCTTCTTCCTTGCCTGGCTCGTGAAGGTGAACTCACCCACTCGCTCACCCGCTCGCTCACCCGCTCGCTCACTCATCACTGACCCACTCACTCACTAACTCACCCTCTCGCTCACCCGCTCGCTCGCTCCCTCACCCTCTCGCTCACCTATTCACTCGCCTACTCACTCACCCGTTCACTCACTCACTCTCACACTCGCTCACCCACTCACTCACTTGCTCACCCACTCACTCACTCGCTCGCTCACCCACTCGCTCACTAACTCTACTTCTACTTCATCACCCTCATCTTCTTCCTCGCCTGGCTCGTCAAGGTGAACTCACCCACTCACTCACTCGCTCACCCACTCGCTCACTAACTCATCTATTCACTCACCGCTCACTCACCCACTCGCTCACTTATTCACTCACCCGCTCGCTCACCCACTCACTCACTCGCTCGCTCTCCCACTTACTCACCCTCTCGCTCACCCTCTCGCTCACTAACTCTACTTCTACTTCATCACGCTCATCTTCTTCCTTGCTTGGCTCGTCAAGGTGAACTCACCCACTCGCTCACCCACTCACTCACTAACTCACTCGCTCACCTGCTCGCTCGCTCGCTCACTCTCTCGCTCACCTATTCACTCACCTACTCACTCACCCGTTCACTCACTCACTCTCACACTCGCTCACCCACTCACTCTCACACTCACTCACTAACTCACTCGCTCGCTCACCCACTCACTCACTCGCTCACCCGCTCACTCACTCACTCACTCACCCGCTTGCTCATTCACTCGCTCACTCGCTCACCGCTCGCTCACCCACTCACCTCTCACTCACTCACTCACTCACTCACCCGCTTGCTCATTCACTCGCTCACTCGCTCACCCGCTCGCTCACCCACTCACCCTCTCACTCACTCACTCACTCACTCACTCACCCGCTTGCTCATTCACTCGCTCACTCGCTCACCGCTCGCTCACCCACTCACCCTCTCACTCACTCACTCTACTTCTACTTCATCACCCTCATCTTCTTCCTTGCCTGGCTCGTCAAGGTGAACTCACCCACTCGCTCACTCGCCCTCTCACCCGCTTGCTCGCTCGCTCACTCACCCACTCGCTCGCCCGCTCACTCACTAACTCACCCACTCACTCACTCACTCACCTACTCGCTCACCCGCTCACTCACCCACTCACCCACTCACCCACTCACTCACTCCCTCACTCACCTACTCACTCACTCACTCGCTCACCCGCTCACTCACCCACTCACTCACCTACCCGCTCACTCACCCACTCACTCACCTACTCACTCACTCACCTACTCACTCACCTACTCGCTCACCGCTCACTCACCCACTCACTCACCTACCCGCTCACTCACCCACTCACTCACTTATTCACCACCTCTCACCTACTCACTCACTCACCTACTCCCTCACTCACCTACTCACTCACTCACCTACTCGCTCACCCGCTCGCTCACCCGCTCACTCACCAACTCACTCACCTACCCGCTCACTCACCCACTCACTCACTTACCTACTCGCTCACCCGCTCACTCACCCACTCACTCACCTACCCGCTCACTCACCCACTCACTCACTTATTCACTCACCTACTCACTCACTCACCTACTCACTCACACCAATCACTCCCCCACTCACTCACTCGCTCGCTCACCTACTTGATCACTAGCTTAACCACTTGCTCACTACTTGCTCACCTACTCGCTCACCTACTCACTCACCTTCTCACCTACTCACTCACTCACCTGCTTGCTCACCTACTCACTCACCTACTCACCTATTTACTCACTCACCTACTCGCTCCCCTACTCACTCACCTACTCACCTATTTACTCACTCACCTGCTTGCTCACCTACTCACTCACCTACTCACCTACTCACTCACTCACCTGCTTACCTACTCACTCACCTACTCACTCACTCACTCACCTACTTGATCACTCGCTTAACCACTCGCTCACCTACTCGCTCACCTACTCACTCACCTACTCACTCACCTACTCGCTCACCTACTCACTCACCTACTCACTCACTCACCTGCTTGATCACTCGCTTAACCACTTGCTGACCTATTTACCTACTCACCCACTCGCTCACCCACTCGCTCACCTACTCGCTCACCTACTCACCTATTTACTCACTCACCTGCTTGCTCACCTACTCACTCACCTACTCACCTACTCACTCACTCACCTACTCACCTACTCACTCACTCACCTACTTGATCACTCGCTTAACCACTTGCAAACCTATTTACCTACTCACCCACTCGCTCACCCACTCGCTCACCTACTCGCTCACCTACTCACTCACTCACTCACTCACTCACTCACCCGCTTGCTCACTCGCTCACTCGCTCACCNGCTCGCTCACCCACTCACCCTCTCACTCACTCACTCACTCACTCACTCACTCACTCACCCGCTTGCTCACTCGCTCACTCGCTCACCCGCTCGCTCACCCACTCACCCTCTCACTCACTCACTCTACTTCTACTTCATCACCCTCATCTTCTTCCTTGCCTGGCTCGTCAAGGTGAACTCACCCACTCGCTCACTCGCCCTCTCACCCGCTTGCTCGCTCGCTCACTCACCCACTCGCTCGCCCGCTCACTCACTAACTCACCCACTCACTCACTCACTCACCTACTCGCTCACCCGCTCACTCACCCACTCACCTACCCGCTCACTCACCCACTCACTCACTCACCTACTCACTCACTCACTCACCCGCTCACTCACCCACTCACTCACCTACCCGCTCACTCACCCACTCACTCACCTACTCACTCACTCACCTACTCACTCACCTACTCGCTCACCCGCTCACTCACCCACTCACTCACCTACCCGCTCACTCACCCACTCACTCACTTATTCACTCACCTACTCACTCACCTACTCACTCACTCACCTACTCCCTCACTCACCTACTCACTCACTCACCTACTCGCTCACCCGCCTACTCGCTCACCCGCTCACTCACCAACTCACTCACCTACCCGCTCACTCACCCACTCACTCACCTACTCGCTCACCCGCTCACTCACCCACTCACTCACCTACCCGCTCACTCACCCACTCACTCACTTATTCACTCACCTACTCACTCACCTACTCACTCANCCAATCACTCCCCCACTCACTCACTCGCTCGCTCACCTACTTGATCACTAGCTTAACCACTTGCTCACCTACTTGCTCACCTACTCGCTCACCTACTCACTCACCTTCTCACCTACTCACTCACTCACCTGCTTGCTCACCTACTCACTCACCTACTCACCTACTCACTCACCTACTCGCTCCCCTACTCACTCACCTACTCACCTATTTACTCACTCACCTGCTTGCTCACCTACTCACTCACCTACTCACCTACTCACTCACTCACCTGCTTACCTACTCACTCACCTACTCACTCACTCACTCACCTACTTGATCACTCGCTTAACCACTCGCTCACCTACTCGCTCACCTACTCACTCACCTACTCACTCACCTACTCGCTCACCTACTCACTCACCTACTCACTCACTCACCTGCTTGATCACTCGCTTAACCACTTGCTGACCTATTTACCTACTCACCCACTCGCTCACCCACTCGCTCACCTACTCGCTCACCTACTCACCTATTTACTCACTCACCTGCTTGCTCACCTACTCACTCACCTACTCACCTACTCACTCACTCACCTACTCACCTACTCACTCACTCACCTACTTGATCACTCGCTTAACCACTTGCTCACCTATTTACCTACTCACCCACTCGCTCACTCACCTACTCACCTACTCACTCACCTACTCGCTCACCTACTCACTCACCTACTCACCTATTTACTCACTCACCCACTCGCTCACCCACTCGCTCACCCACTCGCTCACCTACTCGCTCACATGGGGGACCTTTACCTGTGCCTCTGTCCCCCCCCCCAGAACGTCTTCATCGCGGTCATCATTGAGACGTTTGCCGAGATCCGGGTCCAGTTCCAGCAGATGTGGGGTTCCCGTGGCAACACGACCTCCACCGCGACCACGCAGGTCAGGGTCAGGGAGATGATGGGGTGGTCGCCATAGCAACGCGGGCGCTCGTCGCCATAGCGACGGACATCGTCGTGGCGACAGATATTGACGAGGCAACGGACATTGTCGTAGCAACAGATATTGTCATAGCAACGGACATTGCCCTAGCAACAGACATTGTCGTAGCAACAGACATTGTCGTAGCAACGAACATTGCGGTAGCAACGGACATTGCCGTAGCAACAGACATTGCCGTAGCAACGGACATTGTCGTAGCAACGAACATTGCGTAGCAACGAACATTGCCGTAGCAACAGACATTGCCGTAGCAACGGACATTGCCGTAGCAACGGACATTGCCGTAGCAACAGACATTGCCGTAGCAACAGACATTGCCGTAGCAACGGACATTGTCATAGCAACAGACATTGCCGTAGCAACGGACATTGTCGTAGCAACAGACATTGCCGTAGCAACGGACATTGTCGTAGCAACAGACATTGCCGTAGCAACAGACATTGCCGTAGCAACAGATACTGCCGTAGCAACAGACATTGCCGTAGCAACGGACATTGCCTTAGCAACAGATATTGCCTTAGCAACAGATATTGCCATAGCAACGGACATTGCCGTAGCATCAGATATTGCCGTAGCATCAGATATTGCCGTAGCAACGGATATTTCCGTAGCAACGGAGATTGCCTTAGCAACAGGCATTGCCTTAGCAACAGATATTTCCGTAACAAAAGATATTTCCATAGCAACGGATACTGCCCTAGCAACGGACATTGCTGTAGCAACGCCTATGACTATCGCGACAAATAACCATAGCGACACGCGTCGCCGTGGCAACGCACGTCGCCATAGCAACTCCCGAAAAGGGGGGGGGGGACACCGGGAGACACGCGGACACGGGGAGATTGTTGTTGCTGTTGCTGTTGTTGTGGCTGTTGTTGTTGTTGTTGTGGCTGCTGTTGTTGTTGTTGTTGTGGCTGCTGTTGTTGTTGTTGTGGCTGTTGTTGTCGCTGCTGCTGTTGTTGTGGCTGCTGTTGTTGTTGTTGTTGCTGCTGTTGTTGTTGTTGTGGCTGCTGTTGCTGTTGTTGCTGCTGTTGTTGCTGCTGTTGTTGTTGCTGTTGTTGTTGTTGTTGCTGCTGCTGTTGTTGTTGTTGTTGCTGTTGTTGTTGTTGTGGCTGCTGTTGTTGCTGCTTTTGCTGTTGTTGTTGCTGTTGTTGTGGTTGTTGTTGTTGCTGTTGTTGTGGCTGTTGTTGTTGTTGTTGCTGCTTTTGCTGTTGTTGTTGCTGTTGTTGTGGCTGTTGTTGTTGTTGTTGCTGCTGCTGCTGTTGTTGTTGTTGTGGCTGTTGTTGTTGTTGCTGCTGCTGTTGTTGTTGTTGTTGCTGCTGTTGTTGTTGTGGCTGCTGTTGTTGTGGTTGCTGTTGTTGTTGCTGTGGCTGATTGTGTTGTTGTTGTTGTGTAGGTCTTTCATGAAGGGAGTGGTGGTGGTGGTGGCGGTGGTGGTGGTGGTGGCTGGCAGCTCGTGACAGTGGACGTGAGCAAACCACGTGGCTGGGCTCCTCCTGCCTGCAGGTGAAACACTCACCACTCACACTCACCACTCACTCACCACCTCACCACTCCACANTCACCCTCACCCACCACCACCACACTTCATCCTCAACACCNTCACCACTCANACCACTACCCACCACTCANACTCACCACTCACCCACTCACCACTGTATCCACCACAGCTCACACCTCACCACCTCCGCTCCCCAGACCCTGATCCAGGCCACGGCGTTCCACACTCACCACCACTCACCACCACTCACCACACTCACCCACTATCTCACCACCACCCTCACNACTCTCACCACTCACCACNCCACCACCACCACCCTCACCACTCCCTCGGCCACACCACACTCACCACCACTACTCACCACTCACCTACCTCACCACACTCACCACTCACTCACCACCACTAANCTCACCACTCACCACTCACCACTCACCACTCACCCTCACCACACACTCACCACTCCTACTTTACACCACTCACCACTACACTCACCACTCACTCACCACCCTCACNACTCACTCACCACTCACTAGTACACTCACCAACTCACCACTCACCACCCACTCACTCACTCACTNCACTCACCATACACTTAACACCCACCCCACTCACCACTCTCACCACCACACTCACACTCACCGACTCACACTCACCACTCACTCACCACTCCTCACCACTNANTCACCACTAACACTCACCACACTCACCACCTCACCACTCCACTCACCACTNACTCACCACTCACCACTCACCACTCACNANTCACCACTCACTTTACACCACACTCACCACTNCACTCACCACTCACTCACCACCACACTCACCACTACACTCACCACTCACTCACTCACCACTACAACTCACCACCACACTCACCACTACACTCACCACTCACCACTACACTCACCACTACACTCACCACTACACTCACCACACTCACCACTCACCTANCANTCACCACCACACTCACCACTACACTCACCACTCACTACACTCACCACTACCACACTCACCACTNCACCACCACACTCACCACTCACTCACCACTCACCACCACACTCACCACTACACTCACTCACTNACTCACCACCACACTCACCACTCACTCACCACCACANATCACCATNCACTCACCACTACCACGTCACCACCATCACCACACTCACCACTNCNCTCACCACTANTCACCACTCACCANTCACCTTCTCACNACTCACTTTACACCACACATCACCACTNCACTCACCACTCACTCACCACCACACTCACCACTCACTCACCACTCACTCACTCACCACTACCACACTCACCACCACACTCACCACTACACTCACCACTCACACTCACTCACCACTCACTCACCACTCAGGGTGAGACACTCACCACTACACTCACCACTACTCACCACCACACTCACTCACTCACCACTACTCACTCACCACTCACTCACCACTCACTCACCACACTCACCACNCACTCACCACTCACCACCNCACTCACCACTNCACTCACCACACTCACTTTACACTCACCACCCACTCACACACTCCACTCACCACTCACTTTACACTCACCACTNCCACACTCACCACCTNCACTCACCACNCACNACACTCACCACACTCCACACNACTCACCACCAGGTAGTCCACTCACCACTCACCACTACACTCACACCACACTCACCACTCACTCACACTCACTTTACACCACACTCACCACTCACTCACCACTCACCACACTCACCACTNCACTCACCANTCACTACACCACCACCCACTCACACTNACTCACTCACTCACCACTCACTACACTCACCACTACACTCACCACCACACTCACCACACCACCCAGACACTCACCNTGTCTCCCCAGACGCTGACCACCACTTCACACTCACCACCTCACCACACTCACCACCANACCACACTCACCACACTCACCATGTCTCCCAGACGCTGATCCAGGCTACGGCGTTCCACATGTCCATCCTGAGTCTGGTGGCGGTGGACGTGTGACCGCCAGCAACTCAACGACANCGCCCCGGGCAGACGCTCACTCGGAGTGACTCTCCATGTCGCAGAGACTCACCGACTCACTCGGAGACTCACGACTCACACACCACAGACTCATCACTCACAGNCTCACTCACTCACCACCATCACTCACCACCACATACCACTTTACACTCACAGACCACCGCTACTGACACACTTTACTAGAGACAGACTCACCANAGTGGTGAACANTCACTACACNCACAGNCTCACCACCACCANTCACNCACNCACATACACCACCACACTCACAGACTCACNCACCACANACTCACCACAAGTTACCACAACTCACNCACCACAGACTCACAGCACTCACACTCACNCACCACAGAGACNCACAGACTCACTCACCACAACTCACCACAGAGTACACCACANACCCACTCACAGACTCACTGACACTCAACGCAACGCCNCTGGGGCAGACGCTCATCGAGTGACTCTTCCACGCTGAGACTCACCACTCACTCACAGACTCACCACAGACTCACTCACNCACAGACTCACTCACAGACTCACTACACTCACTCACTCACTCAACTCACNCACCTCACCCACTCACCANTCACNCAGACANACACCGCTACTGACACTCACTCACCCAGTCTCTCACTCAGAGACTCACTGACTCACTCACAGACTCACNGACNCACCACAGACCACTGACNCACAGACTCACCAGACTCACTGACTCACTCACACGACTCACACACTCANCAGACTCACTCACAGACTCACCAGACTCACCACTCACTCACGGACTCCCTCACAGACTCACTCACAGACTCACTCACACACAGACTCACTCACTCTNAGACCCACTCACAGACTCACTGACTCACAGACTCACTGACTCACTCACAGACTCACAGACTCACACTCACTCAGACACTCACTCAGACTCACTCACAGACTCACTCATAGNCTCACTCACAGACTCACTCAGACTCACACTCACAGACTCACACTCACTCTCATAGACTTTACACTCAGACTCACTCACNGACTCACTCACACACTCACTCACAGACTNACTCAGACCACTCTCAGACTCACTCAGACTCACTCAGACTCACTCAGACTCACTGACTCACAGACTCACTCACAGACTCACCACTCACTCACGGACTCCCTCACAGACTCACTCACAGACTCACTCACACACAGACTCACTCACTCTCAGACCCATAGACTCACAGACTCACTCACAGACTCACTGACTCACTCACAGACTCTCAGCACTCACTCACTGGGGTCACTCAGACTCACTCACAGACTCACCAGNGAACTCACTCACAGACTCACAGACTCACTCACAGACTCACAGACTCAGACTCACTGANAGACTCACTCAGACTCACTCACAGACTCACTGAGGAGGTGGAGGAGGAGGAGGTGGTTGAGGTGGTTGAGGTTGAGGTGGAGGAGATGGAGGTGGAGAGGAGGAATTGGAGGAGGAGGAGGTTGAGTGGAGGAGGAGGTGGAGGAGGTGAGGAGGTGGAGTGGTGGAAGAGGAGGAGGAGGAGGTTGAGGAGGAGGTGGAGGGTGGAGGAGGTTGAGGAGAGTGGAGGAGGTGGAGGAGGAGGTTGAGGAGGAGGTGGAGGTGGAGGAGGTTGAGGAGGTGNAGGTGGTGGAGGTGGAGGAGGTTGAGGAGGTGGAGGAGGAGGTGCAGGAGGTGGAGGAGGTGGAGGAGGTGAGGAGGTGGAGGAGGAGGAGTGGTGGAGGAGGTGAGGAGGTGAGGAGGAGGTGGAGGAGGTGNAGGAGGTGGAGGTGGAGGAGGTGAGAGGAGGAGGAGTGGAGGAGGATGGTTGGAGGAGGGGACGGAGGTGGAGAAGGAGGAGGTGGTTGAGGAGGTGAGGAGGTGGAGGAGGAGGTGGAGGATGGAGGAGGTGGAGGAGGAGGTTGAGGTGGAGGTGGAGGAGGAGGAGGTGNAGGAGGTGGAGGAGGTGGAGGAGGTGGAGGAGGTGGAGGAGNTGGAGGAGGTGGAGGAGGTGGAGGAGGTGGAGGAGGAGGAGGAGGTGGAGGAGGTTGAGGTGGTGGAGGAGGTGGAGGAGGTGGAGGTGGAGGAGGTGGAGGAGGAGGAGGAGGTGNAGGAGGAGGAGGAGGTGGAGGAGGAGGTGGAGGAGGTGGAGGAGGAGGAGGAGGAGGAGGAGGAGGAGGAGGTGGAGGAGGAGGTGGAGGTTGAAGAGGTGGAGGAAGGAGGAGGTGGTTGAGGTTGAGGGGAGGAGGTGGAGGAGGAGCAGGTGGAGGAGGAGGTGGAGGAGGTGGTTGAGGTTGAGGAGGTGGAGGGTGATGAGGAGGTTGAGGTGGTGGAGGAGGTGGAGGAGGTTGAGGAGGTGGAGGTTGAGGAGGAGGTGGAGAAGGTGGAGGAGGAGGTTGAGGTGGAAGAGGAGGTGGAGGAGGAGGAGGTGGAGGAGGTTGACATTGAGGCAGAGGAGGTGGAGGAAGAGGTGGAGGAGGAGGTGGAGGAGGGGAGAAGGTGGAGGAGGAGGTTGAGGAGGAGGAGGAGGTGGACGAAGAGGAGGAGGTGNGGAGGTGGAGGAGGTGGTTGAGGTTGAGGAGGTGGAGGAGGTGAGGTTGATGAGGAGGTTGAGGTGGTGGAGGTTGAGGAGGTTGAGGTTGATGAGGAGGTTGAGGTGGTGGAGGTTGAGGAGGTGGTGGAGGAGGTGCAGGAGGTGGAGGTGGAGATTGAGGAAGAGGTGGAGGAGGAGGTGGAGGAGGTGGAGAAGGTGGAGGAGGAGGTTGAGGTGGAAGAGGAGGTGGAGGAGTTTGAGGAGGAGGAGTTGGAGGAGTTGGAGGAGGTTGAGGTGAGGAGGTGGAGGAGGAGGTGGAGGAGGAGGTTGAGGAGGAGGTGGAGGTGGTTCAGGAGGTTGAGGAGGTTGGGAGGAGGTGGAGGAGGTTGAGGTGGAGGTTCCGTCTGTGTGCAGGTGGTCTTTACGGTTCTCTTCGACCTGGAGGCGCTGCTCAAGATCTGGTGTCTGGGCTTCAGGGGCTACATCTCCTCGTCGCTGCACAAGTTTGAGCTGCTGCTGGTGGTGGGGACGACGCTGCACATCATCCCCAACCTCTACCACTCGCAGCTCACTTACTTTCAGGTGGGACGCTCACCCGCACGCTCACCCGCACGCTCATCCGCTCATCCACTCATCCACCCACTCATCCACTCACTCAGTGACCCACTCACCCTCACCCACTCACTCAGTGACCCACTCACTCACTCACTCACCCACTCGCTAGCTCACTTACTCACCCACTCATCCACTCATCCACTCACCCACTCACCCACCCACTCACTCACTCACCCACTCATCCACTCGTCCACTCACCCACTCACTCACTCACCCACTCACCCACTCACCCATTCACTCACTCACCCACCCACCCACTCACTCACTCACCCACCCACTGGCTCACCTTCCCACTGGCTCACTCACTCCCTAACCCACTCGCTAGCTCACTTACTCACCCACTCACCCACTCACCCACTCACTCACTCACCCACCCACTCGCTCACTCACACCCTAACCCACTCTCTAGCTCACTTACTCACCCACTCACCCACTCACTCACTCTCCCACCCACTCGCTCACTCACTCCCTAACCCACTCGCTAGCTCACTTACTCACCCACTCACCCACTCACTCACTCTCCCACCCACTCGCTCACCTCCCTAACCCACTCGCTAGCTCACATATTCACCCACTCACCCACTCACCCACCCACCCACTCGCTCACTCACTCACCCACCCACTCACCTACCCAATCACCCACTCACTCACCCACCACCCACCATCACTCCATCTCTTCTCTACCCCGTGCCGCACCCGTTTACCCCTCGATCCGGCCACACACTCACTCACACACTCACTCACCCACACACTCCCATACCTGTCAACTCCTTATCAGTGCCCTACCTTATCACAACCAATTCAAACATTATTATTGTTCACTCCGTGGCCTTAAATCTCAACGTCATCCTACAAAGTCCCATCACAAGGGAGAAACACAAACAGACCAATTTTATTTTTGCCCGTATTGAAACGGCCGTTACGCCGCATTGCACTGAAAACTCACTTTCCGTACAAGAATACGGGCGTTTTATTGCCAGCAAGGGGTAACATCGATTCTTATATTTTGACACCTTGGTGCAATGACAGGGTGCCACCTGTGGGCCTGGAAGGGTTATCGCGGGTGTGGACAAGGTGATGTCACGACTAATCAGTTATGGATATCGTTTGTTGTTGGATTTGAATCACAGGTTCCTGTGATGACTGTTACGTTGATTTTGTGGCTTTATTTCGGTGATTTTGAGGACGGTTTGGTCTGGCCATGTCTGTTTGTTGTGGTACGGAGAGTTGGCCTGATAACTTTAATCTACGTTGTCTTATGGTTGTTAGAGGCTACACGGGGGACCTTTGTCTGTGTCTACCTTCATAGGTGCTGCTGCTACTCGCTACTAACAGCACTTGCCCCTACAGCCTGTTAGAGGCTACACGGGGACCTTTGTCTGTGTCTACCTTCATAGGCGCTGCTGCTACTCGCTACTAACAACACTTGCCCCTACAGCCTGTTAGAGCTACACGGGGGACCTTTGTCTGTGTCTACCTTCATAGGCGCTGCTGCTACTCGCTACTAACAACACTTGCCCCTACAGCCTGTTAAGGCTTTCGATTTAAAGCTTTCGTGACTGCAGGGATTCATCTTCTTGGTTCTTTGTCAAGGCGCTCTTCCCCCTCCAACCCAGCTTAAATATACGCTGCCAAGCCTGGTGGTGTTTCATTCAGACGCAGTCTTTCCGACAGACGGCTGCTTGCGTTGTGGCCGAAACGTCGTGAGAATTTTCTTATTATTTGTATTATTTTATTATTTCCCTTCTACGTGACTTTTCCGAAGAACCAAGTAGATGAATCCCTGCAGTCACGAAAGCTTAAATCGAAATCTTTCGGTAAAGTCACGTAGAAGGGAGATAATAAATAATAAAATCTCACGACGTTTCGGCCACAACGCAAGCAGCTGTCCTCAGGTGAAGAACAGGTCTGTCGGAAAGACACATTCAGACGCTGTCTTTCCGACAGACCTGTTCTTCACCTGAGGACGGCTGCTTGCGTTGTGGCCGAAACGTCGTGAGAATTTTCTTATTACGCTTTATTTGTATTATTTTATTATTTCCCTTCTACGTGACTTTACCGACAGAACCAATAAGTTCCGTTCAGGCTACACGGTGGATCTTTGTCTTTGTCCCCAGGTGCTTCGCGTGGTCCGCCTCATCAAGATCTCGCCGGCTCTGGAGGACTTCGTCTACAAGATCTTCGGGCCGGGCCGCAAGTTGGGCAGCCTGGTCATCTTCACCGCCAGCCTCCTGGTGGTCATGTCGGCCGTCAGCCTGCAGATGTTCTGCTTCGTGGCCGATCTGGACCGCTTCACCACCTTTCCCGGGTCTCGCGCTCACCCCCCACCACAACCCGCACGATGATTGCCACATCATGATTGCCAGATCGTGACGATTGCCAGATCGTGATGATTGCCAGATCATGTCATCTGGTCCAACACCATGTGAGACTGGGCTCTAAGGAAAGCTGTCTCGGGTGTGGACCAATCAACTTCAAGGACAGTGCACATGATCAGAGTTGTGTCTTTTGTTTGCATTATGACTGCAGGTATTGTGGTCTATGCAAACATGACTCCTTGTAAAAAGGTGTCAGTTTGTTGCCAGATAAAAGGGTAAAAAANCAATTATCATATTTTTCNACTGGCAAATGAGGTTCCAATGGTGTAAATGCTTCCCCCGAGCTCTCATACGCTGATGGTGCATTGTCTTTGAGTTGTGCGCCTTTTGGAGTCATCTGGTCCAACCCATGTGCGACTGGGCTCTAAGGAAAGCTGTCTCGGGTGTGGACCAATCAACTTCAAGGACAGTGCACATTATCAGAGTTATGTTTTTNGTTTGCATTACGACTGCAGGTATTGTGGTCTATGAAAACATGACTCCTTGTAAAAAAGGTGTCAGTTTTGTTGCCAGATAAAAGGGTAAAAAAAACAATTATCAAACTACCATGATACTGCGGAAATATTTTAAACAAAGCTTGTGCCGGAGGCCCCGGGGGACAGGCGTCTATGCCGTCTCCTGGCCAAACCCCATTTGGCGGAGCCAGGAGACTAAATCTTTACCCTCGGGTTCCTCCAGAAGCAGCAAAAAGCCACTACGTGTGGCCACGTGGAATGTTTGAACGCTCACTGCAGAGGAGAGGCTGCCACTCTTCTGTCGGGAGCCGGACCGGTACCGCCTGGATCTCTGTGGTGTTCAGGAGGTCCGGTGGACCGGCTCTGGCTCCTACCACCATTAGGGGTGGACAGTCCTCTATTCGGGCAGGAAAATGGCAAACAACAGGGAGTGGCTCTTCTTCTGAACAAAAGGGGGTGTGGGAGCGTGNCGGTGAGGTGTGGGAAGCTGTAAGCCCCAGGCTACTGTGGGTTTGCCTTCCCATCAACCAGAGGCGAGGAGTGGTGGTCGTGGTTACTTATGCCCCACCGAAGATGAACATCAGTGNAGGGATGCAGGCAAGGCCGATGAGTCAGATGCCTTCTATGACCTCCTGTCACTCACTCACCCACTCACCCACTCGCTCACCCACCCACTCGCTCACTCACTCCCTAACCCACTGGCTATCTCGCTTACTCACCCACTCACTCACCCACTCACTCACCCACCCACCCACTCGCTCACTCACTCCCTAACCCACTCGCTAGCTCACTTACTCACCCACTCACCCACTCACCCACTCACTCACCCACCCACCCACCCACCCACTCACCCACTCACTCACCCACTCACCCACTCGCTCACCCACCCACTCACCCACTCACTCCCTAACCCACTCGCTAGCTCACTTACTCACCCACTCACCCACTCACCCACCCACTCACCCACTCACTCACCCACTCACCCACTCGTTCACCCACCCACCCCTCGCTCACTCACTCCCTAACCCACTCACTAGCTCACTTACTCACCCACTCACTCACCCACTCACCCACCCACCCACTCGCTCACTCACTCCCTAGCCCACTCACTATCTCACATACTCACTCACTCACCCACTCGCCCACTCGCTCACTCACTCCCTAACCCACTGGCTATCTCACTTACTCACCCACCCACTCGCTCACCCACCCACTCACCCACTCACCCACTCACCCACTCGCTCACCCACCCACTCGCTCACCACTCACTCACCCACCCACTCGCTTACTCACCCACTCACTCGCCCGCCCGCCCACTCACCCACTCACTCAGATGACCTCTGTCTCCCGCGTGTGCGCAGGCCTTCATCCATGTTCCAGATCCTGACGCAGGAGGGTGGGTGGACGTCATGGACCAGACCATGCAGGCCGTGGGTCACGTGTGGGCTCCAGTCGTCGCCGTCTACTTCATCGTCTACCACCTCTTCGCTACCCTCGTAGGCCCACTCGACAACCATCGATCAATCGCCCGCCCGCTCGCTCGCTCACTCACCCACTCACCCTCTCACCCATTGGCTCACTCACTCACCCACTAACCCACTAACCCACTGACTCGCTCACTCACCCACTCACCCATTGGCTCACCCACTCACCCACTCACCCACTCACCCACTGACTCGCTCACTCACCCACTCACCCATTGGCTAACTCACTCACCACTCACCCACTCACCTACTGACTCGCTCACTCACCCACTCACCCATTGGCTCACTCACTCACCCACTAACACACTCACCCACTGACTCGCTCACTCACCCACTCACCCATTGGCTCACTCACTCACCCACTCACCCACTGACTCGCTCACTCACCCACTCACCCATTGGCTCACTCACTCACCCACTCACCCACTCACCTAATGACTCGCTCGATCACTCACTAACTCACCCGCTGACTCACTCACTCATACACTCACTCATACACTCACTCACCCCACTCACTCACCCACTCACCTGCTCGCTCACTCACTCGCCCACTCGCTCGCTCACTCACTCACCCGCCTGTCACTCAACCACTCACCCGCCCACTCACTCGCCCACTCACTCACCCACTCGCCCACCCACTCACTCGCCCACCCACTCACCCACCAACTCACCTACCCACTCACCCACTCACTCACTCACTCACCTACTCACATGCCCACCCACTCACCCGCCCACTCACTCACCCACTCGCCCACCNACTCGCCAAACCACTCACCCACCAACTCACCCACCCACTCACCACTCACCCACTCACTCACCCACTCACCTACTCACATGCCCACCCACTCACCCGCCACTCACTCGCCCACTCGCCACCCACTCGCCCACCCACTCACCCACTCACTCACTCACCTACTCACATGCCCACCACTCACCCGCCCACCCACTCACCCACTCACACACTCACTCGCCCACCCACTCACCCACTCACTCACTCACCCACTCGCCCACCCACTCATTCGCCCACTCAATCATCCACTCACTCACCTGCCATCTTCTCAACCGCTCACCCAACCACACAGTGGGCGAGTCAGTGAATCTGTGTGTGGTGAGTCTGTGTGGTGGTGAGTCTGAGTCTGTATGGTGGTGAGTCTGTGTNGTGAGTCTGTGTGGTGTCTGTGTGTGTGTGTGTTGTGTCTGAGGAGTCTCTCTGTATGGTGGGTGTCTCTGTGTGTGNGTGTGTGTAGTGTGTGAGTGTGTCTGTGAGTGTGTGTGTGTGGTTCTGTGGTGGTGAGTCTGTGTGTGGTGAGTGTGAGTGTGGTGAATCTGTGTGGTGGTGAGTAGGTGGTGAGTAGGTGGTGAGTAGATCTGTGTGTGTGGTGAGTAGGTGGTGAGTAAGTGGTGAGTAAGTGGTGAGCAGGTGGTGAGTAATCTGTGTGGACCCACAGATCCTGCTGAGTCTGTTCGTTGCCGTCATCCTGGACAACCTGGAACTCGATGAGAACCTCAAGAAACTCAAACAGGTGCTGTGTGCACACACAGACAAAGATTCCCGTATAGCCTTCACAGACTGTAGGGGCAAGTGCTGTTAGCGAGTAGCACCTATGAAGGCCGGAACGGCACACGAGGGGGTGGGTGGCCAGCACCACGCCCGACCGCCTTTGTCTCAAACGGGTTCCGCAGGATTGGAAGGATGCCCTGGTGGTCCCCCTCTTTAAGAAGGGGGACCGCACAGACTGTAACAACTACAGGGGCTTCTCACTCCGGGAAAGGTCCTGGCAAGGATTATTCAACATCGCCTTGCCAGGCACGCTGAGGAGAGGCTTGCGGAACCAAGCCTCTCTTCAGCGTCAAGGCCTATGATACCATCAGTAGGCCTGGGCTCTGGGTTGTTCTTTGTGCTTTCGGAGTCCCTGACCCTCTGCTCACGATCATTAAGGACTTCATGATGGTGAGCGGGCCCGGGTTAAACTACCTGGCCGGGAGTCGGAGCCATTCCCTGTTCACTTTGGGGTGAGATAGGGATGTCCTCTGGCTCCCACATT
The DNA here is from genome assembly GCA_018977245.1 of Lethenteron camtschaticum. Lineage (NCBI taxonomy): Eukaryota > Metazoa > Chordata > Hyperoartia > Petromyzontiformes > Petromyzontidae > Lethenteron > Lethenteron camtschaticum. The sequence goes on along the minus strand of WFAB01002545.1, from coordinate 3,548 downwards.
ATTTAACATCTATTTCGACTGCGTAGTTCGTGATGCTTTCGATGGCCGTACCGGAGGAGTTTCCATCTAGTACAGATACAATGGGAGGCTGATCGATGTCCTGGTGCGGTCAAGGGATGGCTCCCTATTGCTCAACCATGGTACGTATGGCGATGATCTGGTAATTGCTGCTCACTCAGAGGAGGTATTAGAGGCTCTGCTGCTGAACCTGGAGCTTGCCACTAAGAGGTGGGGCCTTACCATCAGCCCCACCAAAACTAAGCACCTGCCTGGGTATTTTGTACCATCGGACACTCCACCCCACAACTCCAATTGTGATGGGGTAGTTATGGAGAGAGTGGAGAGTTTCCCATACCTGGGCAGTGTGCTCATGACTGGTTGCGTAACATTGTGTGGAAGCTACCTGGTCTGTCGCTCCGCACGAAGCTTCAGGTTTTCTCGGCCACGATCATTCCCTCCCTTCTCTACGCTTGCGAAACGTGGACCACCCTAATGGAACATCTTCACCGGTTAGAAACATTTAGGCTGGCCTGCCTACGATCCATCCTGGGTTTAACCAGGCTGGACTGTATGAGGAGCTCACAAATCCTCGAAAGATCTGGACAAAGTCCCATCGGTGAGCTCCTCCGGCAGGCAAGGCTGCGTTGGCTGGGTCAAGGCCTATGTTGCCATCAGTAGGCCTGGGCTATGGGTCTTTCCCGTGACCTCCTGAGTGTGTACACCATTGGAGCCTCATTTGCCAGTAACAAATGTGATAATTGTTTTTTTTTACCCTTCTATCGGGCAACAAAACTGACACCTTTTTNACGAGGAGTCATGTTTGCATAGACCACAATACCTGCAGTCATAATGCAAACAAAACACACAACTCTGATAATGTATGCACTGTCCTTGAAGTTGATTGGTCCACACCCGAGACAGCTTTCCTTAGAGCCTAGTCTCACATGGTGTTGGACCAGATGACGCCAAAAGGCGCACAACTCAAAGACAATGCACCATCAGAGTATGAGAGCTCGGGGTAAGCATTTACACTATGGGAACCTCATTTGCCAGTAAAAATATGATAATTGGTTTTTACCCTTCTATCTGGCAACAAAACTGACACTGTTTAAACAAGGAGTCATGTTTGCATAGACCACAATACCTGCAGTCATAATGCCAACCCATGTGAGACTAGGCTCTAAGGAAAGCTGTCTCGGGTGTGGACCAATCAACTTCAAGGACAGTGCATACATTATCAGAGTTATGTTTTTTGTTTGCATTACGACTGCAGGTATTGTGGTCTATGCAAACATGACTCCTTGTAAAAAAGGTGTCAGTTTTGTTGCCAGATAGAAGGGTAAAATTTTTTATCATCTCCTGAGTGTGATCTCTGTCTGTGAACTCTCCCTTCGTGTCTCTCTCTGTGTCTGTCTCTGTGATCTCCCTCCCTCTCTCTGTCTCTCTCTCTCTGTCTGTCTCTCTGCGATGTCTTTGTGATCTCCTCTGTCTGTCTCTCTGTCTCTGTGTCTCTCTGTCTCTGTCTCTCTGTCTCTTTGTCTCTGTCTCTCTGTCTCTCTCNGTTTCTCTCTCTGTCTCTGTCTCTCTCTGTCTCTGTCTCTCTGTCTCTCTGTCTCTCTCTGTCTCTCTGTCTCTCTCTGTCTCTCTGTCTCTCTCTGTCTCTCTCTGTCTGTCTCTCTGTCTCTCTGTCTCTCTGTCTCTCTCTCTCTGCCTCTCTGTCTCTCTTTATGTCTCTCTGTCTCTCTCTCTCCCTTTGTCTGTCTCTCCGTCCCTCTCTCTGTCTCTCTCCCTGCCTCTCTCTCTCTCTCTCTCTATCTCTCTATCTCTCTGTCTTCTCTCTGTCTCTCTCTCTGTCTCTCTGTCTCTCTCTCTCTGTCTCTCTCTTTGTATCTCTCTGTCTGTCTCTCTGTCTCTCTCTCTCTCTCTGTCTCTCTCNGTCTCTCTCCCTCTGTCTCTGTCTCTCTCCCTCTCTCTATCTCTCTATCTCGTTATCTCTCTATCTCTCTGTCTCTCTCTCTGTCTCTCTGTCTCTCTCCCTCTGCCTCTCGTCTCTCTCCCTCTCTCTATCTCTCTATCTCTCTGTCTCTCTCTCTGTCTCTCTGTCTCTCTCCCCTGTCTCTGTCTCTCTCCCTCTCCTGTCTCTCTATCTCTCTGTCTCTCTCTCTGTCTCTCGTCTCTCTGTCTCTCTGTCTCTCTGTCTCTCCGATCTCTCTCCCTCTCTCTATCTCTCTCTCTCTCTGTCTATCTCTCTCTGTCTCTCCGTCCCTCTCTCTGTCTCTCTCTCTCTGTCTTTCTCTCTCTCTGCTCTCTCTCTCTCTCTCTCTGTCTCTCTCTCTGTCTCTCTGTCTCTCTGTCTATCTCGCTCTGCCTCTCCGTCCCCGCGCGAGGGAGCAGCTGAAGCAGAGCGAGGCGAACGCCGACACGAAGGAGAAGCTGCCGCTGCGTCTGCGCATCTTCGAGCGGTTCCCCAACAAGCCCCAGATGGTGACCATCTCCAAGCTGCCCTCACTCTTCTCGGTGCCCAAGATACGGTGACTGCCACCCACCCCCTCCCTCCCTTACCCCCCATCCCCCCCTCCATTCCTTACCCCTAATCTCTACCCCTCCATTCCCCCCTCCATCCCCCCCCCTCCATCCCCCCCCCTCCATCCCCCCCCNTCCATTCCCCCCTCCATTCCTTACCCCCCATTCCCCCCCCCACCCCCCCTCCATTCCTTACCCCCATTCCCCCCCCACCCCCCCCCTCCCTCCCTTACCCCCATTCCCCCCCTCCTCCCCCCTCCTCCACCCCCCTCCCCCCTCCCTCCCTTACCCCCCATTCCCCCCTCCACCCCCCCTCCCTCCCTTACCCCCATTCCCCCCCTCCACCCCCTCCCTCCCTTACCCCCCATTCCCCCCTCCTCCCCCCCCCTCCTCCACCCCCCTCCCCCCTCCCTCCCTTACCCCCATTCCCCCCTCCACCCCCCCNTCCCTCCCTTACCCCCATTCCCCCCTCCACCCCCACCCTCCACCACCTCCCTCCACCCCCCCTCCATCCCCCCTCCCACCCCCGCTTCTCCCCCCCCTCAACCCCCCCCTCCATCCCCCCCTCAACCCCCCCTCAACCCCCCCCGTGATGCTGCTGCTGGTGGTGGTGGTTGTGGTCTTGGGGTGGTGCTGGTGGTGGGNTGGTGGTGGTGATGGTGGGTGGTGGTGGGTGATGGTGTGGTGGTGATGGTGGTGTGGTGGGGGGGGGGGTGGTGATGTGGTGGATGGTGGTGGTGGTGGTGATGGTGGTGATGGTGGTTGGTGGTGGTGGTGATGGTGGTGGTGATGTGGTGGTGATGGTGTGGGTGGTGGGGTGGTGGTGATGGTGGTGGTGGTGATGGTGGTGGTGATGGGGTGGTGGTGATGGTGGGGGGGGGGGGGGGGGGGGGTGGGTGGTGGTGGTGGTGGGGTGGTGGTGGTGGGGGGGTGGTGGTGGTGGTGGTGGTGATGGTGGTGGTGGGGTGGTGGGTGGTGATGGTGGTGGTGGTGGTGGTGATGGTGGTGATGGTGGTGGTGATGGT
>WFAB01002544.1:0-34382 GCA_018977245.1 Lethenteron camtschaticum | reverse complement strand
ACAGAGAAGGGAGGGAATGACCTTGGCCGAGAAGACCTGAAGCTTCGTGCAGAGCGAGAGACCAAGTAGCTTCCACACAGCGTTACGCAACTGATGAAAAGAGAATGCCGCTCGACTGATTCGGAGTGAGACCTCTGCTGTTAATCCGTAGCCGGTCATGAGCACACTGCCCACGTATGGGACACTCTCCACTCTCTCCACAACTGCCCCATCACCAATTGGGAGTTGTGGGGGTGGAGTGTCAGATGGTTCAAAATAGCCAGGCAGGTGCTTAGTCTTGGTGGGGCTGATGGTAAGGCCCCACCTCTTCTGGCACGCTCCAGTTCCAGCAGCAGTGCCTCCAACTCCTCCTCTGAGTGAGCAGCAATTACCAAATCATCGGCATACATAACATGGTTGAGCAATAGGGAACCATCCCTTGACCGCACACGGGCATCGATCAGCCTTCCATTTATCTGTACCAAATGGAAATTCCCCGGTACAGCTATTGAAGGCTTCACAAACCACGTGGTCAAAATAGATGTTAAATAATGTGGGAGCTAGAGGACATCCCTGTCGCACCCCAAGGTGTACAGGGAACGGCTCTGACTCCTGGCCACGTAGTTTTACCAGGGCCCGCTCACCATCATGAAGGTCCTTAATGATCGTGAGCAGAGGGTCAGGGACTCCAAAAGCACGAAGAACAACCCAGAGCCCAGGCCTACTGATGGTTGCATAGGCCTTGACCAGGTCAATAAAGCAGAGATGTAGGTCTTGTTGGAATTCCCTACACCTCTCGCAATCACACACACTGCCACACACACAGGCACACACACACAACCACACACACACAGGCACACACACAGGCACACACACAGCCACACACAGCCACACACACACAGGCACACACAGGCACACACACAGCAACAACACACACACAGGCACACACACAGCCACACACACACAGCCACACACAGCCACACACATAGCCACACACACACAGACACACACACACAACCACAACAGCCAAACACACAGCCACACACACACCGCCACACACAAACAGCCACACACAAACAGCCACACACACAGGCACACACACAGCCACACACAGCCACACACACACACACAGCCACACACACAGGCACACACACAGCNACACACACACACAGCCACACACATAGCCACACACACACAGCCACACACACACAGGCACACACACAGCCACACACAGGCACACACACACAGCCACACACACAGTCACACACACACAGCCACACACACAGGCACACACAGGTACACACACAGGCACACACACACAGCCACCACACAACCACAAACAGCCAAACACACAGCCACACACACACCGCCACACACAAACAGCCACACACAACAGCCACACACACAGCCACACACACAGCCACACACCCACACACACACAGCCACACACACACAGCCACACACACAGCCACACACACACAGACACACACAGGCACACACACAGCCAACACAGCCACACACACACAGCACACACACAGCCAGCTTGAGAAACGTGGACCCCCCTAATGGAACATCTTCGCCGGTTCGAAACATTTAAGCTGGCCTGCCTACGTAGGCAGGCAGGTTGGATTGTGTGAGGAGCTCACAAATCCTTGAAAGATCTGGACAAAGTCCCATCGGTGAGCTCCTCCAGCAGGCAAGGCTGCGTTGGCTGAGCCATGTAGCCCGCATGCCCAGCCACCGCATGCCTAAACAGCTTTTGTTCGGCCGGATCGAGGAGGCTGAATGGGCACGGCATGGGCTAGAGAAGAGATGGAGTGATGTGGTACAGGAGGATGTGCAGCTGAGTGGACTTGCCAATGACTGGTACCAGCGGTGTCAAGATCGGCCTCTGTGGAGGAGGCTCGTGAAGGACGCTGCTGGGCAGTTGGAGGCAGTCGCCCTCCAGCAACAACGGAGGGCGGAGGAGCGACGCTCACAACAACGAGCGATGCGCCGGGTAGCTAAAGCACAGCAAGTTGGCACAGTAGGGGACAGAGGTGGTGCTCAGCCAGTCGTCTCAGTCAGTCGACCCGTGACACCTGGGTCTGCCCCATGAGCTCCTGCCAGTGGGCGTTCGACACTTTACGTGGCCTCAAGGTGCACATGGCCTGGCACAAGCGTCACTTAGTGGCGAATGACGGTTGTTGCGTGTGTGTGAGTCTATGGGTGTGTGTGTTAGTCTATGTGTGTGTGAGTGTATGGGTGTGTGTGTTAGTCTATGGGTGTGTGTGAGTCTATGGGTCTCTGTGTGAGTCGATGGGTCTCTGTGTGAGTCTATGGATCTCTGTGTAAGTCTATGGGTGTTTGTGTGAGTCTATGGGTGTGTGCCTGAGTCTATGGGTCTGCATGTGAGTCTATGGGTCCTAGTGTGAGTCTATTTGTCTCTGTGTCATTCTATGGGTTTCTGTGTGAGTCTATGTACGTACATTGAACTTCTTTCGCACCGTACGTAGCTAATCGGAGGTGTGGGGGAAGGACAACAAACTGAACACACAACAACAACAACAAGCGGTTCTCAAGAACTGAGTTTGTCAATCTCGATGATGATGATTGTAAAAGTGCATCATAAGCTCCAGTAGCTTCCTAACCTCGGGAGGAGGGGAAGAGCGTTCCAGACGGCCACAGAAGTGCGTCGAAAGTGCCGCGCGGATGAGCGGAGTGGGCCTGACGATGATGGTTTATGTTCCTGGACGAGCTCATGCGAACTGTCGTGGTTGCAGTGCAGGACAGGGGGAGATCACACAAACTCCACTCACTCTGTAGAACATCGGCAGATCACACAAACTCCACTCACTCACTCTGTAGAACAGGGGAGATCACACAAACTCCACTCACTCACTCTGTAGAACAGGGGGAGATCACACAAACTCCACTCACTCACTCTGTAGAACATCGGAGATCACACAAACTCCACTCACTCACTCTGTAGAACAAGGGGAGATCACGCAAACTCTACTCACTCTGTAGAACAGGGGGAGATCACACAAACTCCACTCACTCACTCTGTAGAACAGGGGGAGATCACACAAACTCACTCACTCTGTAGAACAGGGGGAGATCACACAAACTCCACTCACTCTGTAGAACAGGGGGAGATCACACAAACTCCACTCACTCCTCTGTAGAACAGGGGGAGATCACACAAACTCCACTCACTCACTCGTAGAACAGGGGAGATCACACAAACTCCACCACTCACTCTGTAGAACAGGGGGAGATCACACAAACTCCACTCACTCTGTAGAACAGGGGGAGATCACACAAACTCCACTCTCACTCTGTAGAACAGGGGGAGAACACACAAACTCCACTCACTCACTCTGTAGAACGGGGAGATCACACAAACTCCACTCTCACTCTGTAGAACAGGGGGAGATCACACAAACTCCTTTTAATTAGGACATCCAAAAGGGTAGCTTGCCATCTTTTTCGACTTCCATGGTGAATCTGATGGCTGGGTGTATGGAATTGATGTGGTCGAGGAATTGGTCTAGAGCAGCCATGTGGCCAGATGACAAAAGTGTCATCTACGTACCTCTTCCATAAGGTCGGGCGTAGAGTGGCAGTCTGGACGGCGTCAGTCTCAAATTTCTCTATGAAAACGTTGGCTACAACCGGAGATAGGGGGAGCCCATTGGGGTGCCCTCAGTTTGTTTGTAGAAAGTTCCATTCCAGGTGAAGTATGTATTGGTTAAGCAGTGTCTCACCAGGGGGGNTACCCCAGTATTCAGTCCTTGATTAACCAAGTCTTCAATCATTGCGATGGTGTCAGGTACAGGAACTTTGGTGAATAAGCAAACCACATCAAAACTGACAAGCAGGTCGTCTGGGGACAGGGAAATCCCCTGATTGTCGATACCAGGGGTCAGTAGAGTTTAGTACCGCAGAGGTGGTTTTCCAGTGAAAGGCCGCAGGATTTCAGACAAAAACGAGGCAGTTTGTGGGTGGGGGAGTTGATAGTAGAGTCAATGGGACGAAGAGGTGTATCTTCTTTATGTATCTTTGGAAGGCCATATAATCTTGGTGGCCTGGCTGCAGAAGGTTCAACGAGAACTGTTTGGTCTGATCAATTAATGCGGTTGAATCAGAAATTATTTTGTTGGTTTTAATGACGAGGCTGTTGTGGGGTCTCTTTTTAAATCCTTTATATTAAGTTCGCTTGTTGCGTGCTTGCGTGCTTGCATGCTTGCTTGCTTGCTTAGGACCCTGCAAATCTTTCGGTCGTTTTTTAACCCACTTCCCGTGATCCAATCGAGCTGACATTTTGCACGGTCCTAAGCAAGCAAGCAAGCAAGTGAACTTAATATAAAAGATTTAAAAAGAGGGATGACATTGTCAATCCCCCAGTCCTCGATGACCCGCAATCTCGTACGTCCTCATCGACCTCGCGAACACAACAACGTGAACGACTCAAAGTCCCACCCCACCCCCTCCTCCCCACACCCCACCTGCAATAGATGGCGACGACGACCCGCACCTTTCTGGGTGGGCTCCTCCCCATCCAGCAAGGACGTGGCGTCACCCTCCGACCCCGCCGACGCTTGCGACCTGCCGGCCCCGTGCGGAGACGCCGCTAGTACCGCCGGAGGAGCCCACGGCGGCGCTGGCGCTGGCGGCTCCGGCAACAACAACGGCGGTCTGCCTACCCGTGCCAGTTCTGCGACAAGTCGTTTGGCCGTCTCAGCTACCTGAAGCGTCACGAGCAGAGCCACGGGACAAGCTTCCCTTCCGCTGCCCCTACTGCTGCCGCCTGTTCAAGCACAAGCGCAGCCGCGACCGGCACACGAAGCTTCACACGGGCGACCGCCGCTACCACTGCCCGAGTGCGAGGCGGCGTTCTCGCGCTCCGACCACCTCAAGATCCACGTGAAGACGCACAGCGCCGCCGCCGCCAAGCCTCACCGCTGCGGCGTGTGCAAGCGGGGATTCTCCAGCGCCAGCTCGCTGCACGGGCACATGCAGGTGTGGTGGGGTGGGCGGGTGTGGGGGGCGAGTGAGCGAGCGAGCGAGTGAGTTATCAAGTGGGCGAGCGAGCGAGCCGATGAGTGAGTGACCAAGCGAGTTGGTGAGCGAGCGAGCGAGTGAGTTATCAAGTGGGCGAGCGGGCGAGTCGATGAGTGAGTGACCAAGCGAGTTGGTGAGTGAGCGAGTGAGCGAGTTATCAAGTGGGCGAGCGAGTCGATGAGTGAGTGACCAAGCGAGTTGGTGAGTGAGCGAGCGAGTGAGTTAGCAAGTGGGCGAGCGAGCGAGTCGATGAGTGAGTGACCAAGCGAGTTGGTGAGCGAGCGAGCGAGTTATCAAGTGGGCGAGCGAGCGAGCCGATGAGTGAGTGACCAAGCGAGTTGGTGAGCGAGCGAGCGAGTTATCAAGTGGGCGAGCGGGCGAGTCGATGAGTGAGTGACCAAGCGAGTTGGTGAGTGAGCGAGTGAGCGAGTTATCAAGTGGCGAGCGAGTCGATGAGTGAGTGACCAAGCGAGTTGGTGAGCGAGCGAGCGAGCGAGTTATCAAGTGGGCGAGCGAGCGAGTCGATGAGTGAGTGACCAAGCGAGTTGGTGAGCGAGCGAGCGAGTGAGTTATCAAGTGGGCGAGCGAGCGAGTCGATGAGTGAGTGACCAAGCGAGTTGGTGAGCGAGCGAGCGAGCGAGCGTTATCAAGTGGGCGAGCGGCGAGTCGATGAGTGAGTGACCAAGCGAGTTGGTGAGCGAGCGAGCGAGTGAGTTATCAAGTGGGCGAGCGAGCGAGTCGATGAGTGAGTGACCAAGCGAGTTGGTGAGCGAGCGAGCGAGTTATCAAGTGGGCGAGCGAGCGAGTCGATGAGTGAGTGACCAAGCGAGTTGGTGAGCGAGTGAGCGAGTGAGTTATCAAGTGGGCGAGTGGGCGAGTCGATGAGTGAGTGTCCAACCGAGTTGGTGAGCGAGCGAGCGAGCAAGTGAGTTATCAAGTGGGCGAGCGGGTGAGTCGATGAGTGAGTAACCAAGCGAGTTGGTGAGCGAGCGAGCGAGTTATCAAGTGGGCGAGTGAGCGAGCGAGTCGATGAGTGAGTGACCAAGCGAGTTGGTGAGCGAGCGAGCGAGTTATCAAGTGGGCGAGTGGTCGGGCGGGTGAGCTGGCGAGTGAGCGGGCAAGTGGGTGGGCTGGCGGGCGGGCGAGGGGGTGAGGGAGCGAGGGGAGCGAGTGGGGCGAGCGAGGGAGCGAGTTGGCGATGGGCGAGCGAACGCCCGTCTTGTTGTTCCCCAGGTGCACGACAAGACGGTCTCCGGCAAGCCGGACGGCGCCTCCTCCGGCCCGCTTTGCTCGTCCCCGGCAGCCCTCCAGCGGCGGCAGCGCCGGCGGCTACGGCATCGGCATCAGGCTCCGGGGGGCCTCCTCCACCGCCGCCGCCGCCGGCGCCGCGGGACCGGCCTCCTCCTCCTCCTCGTCATCGTCGTCGGCCGCGTCCATTCGGCCGGGGGGCGGCAGGAGGTCCGGCGCTTCCGAGCGCAAGCCGGAACCCACCGGTGCCGCCGGCGCCGGCGGCGACGAGGAGGAGGAGGAAGAGGAGGAGGAGGGGGCGATGGGGCGAGGGGCGGCGGGGCGTGCGAGTCTCGCGCCTGCGAACTCTGCGACGAGGCCTTCCTGCTGGAGGCCGAGCTGCTGGCGCACGTGGCGACGGCGCACGGCGATCGCTGCCCCTCCGCCTCATCCGCCTCCCCTCCCGACGAACGCCACCGGCGGCGCCACCGGCAACGCCGCCTTCAGCAGCAGCAGGAGCAGCAGCAGCAGCAGGAGCAGCAGCTGCTGCAGCTGCAGTGCGTGCACTGCTCGCAGCCGTTCTGCGAGGAGCTGGCGCTCATGCGCCACCTGGAGGCGAGCCACGGCGGGGAGCGTCCGGGCCGTTGCCCGTGTGCCCGGAGACGTTCGTGGGCGTTGAGGAGCTCTACAACCACCTGGAGAGCCACCAGCGCGCCGACTCGGCCTGTAGCCGCGGCGACAGCCCCGGGCTGCTGCTGCTGCCGGCGCCGTCGCCGGCGGCGGCGCAGACGGCGCGGGCGGCGCGTGCGGCGTCGTTCGCCAGCACCACGCCCGACTCAAACGGCTCGGCGGCCGACCGCGCCTCGACCCCGACTCGTCGTCGCTGGCGCCGCTCTCTCAGCAGCACCACCAGCAGCAGCACCAGCAGCAGCAGCAGCAGCCTCCGCCGCACAAGCTCCTGGGCGGCAAGAAGCTCTTCTCCTTCGGCGGCGGCGGCGGCGGCCGGCGACTGCTGGCGCCGTCGCGCGCCGTCAAGGTGTCCTTCAGCTGCCCCTACTGCCCCAAGCACGAGTTCAGCAGCCTGGCCGTGCTGGAGATCCACCTCCGCACCATCCACGCCGACAAGCCCCAGCAGGTGCACACCTGCCAGTACTGCCTGGACGGCTTCCCCTCGCTCTACAACCTGTCGGAGCACGTGCGCCAGTCGCACGACGAGCGGCACCGGCTCGCCGTCGCCGCCGCCGCGCGGCCGCGGCCGGTGCCGGAGCCGGTGCCGGAGGAGGAGGAGGCCACCAGCAGCAGATGGACGGGGGAGCGCTGGGTCACGGCCTACACCTGAGCTACCACTGCAACTACTGCCCGGACACGTTCCCCGACATCAACTCGCTGCAGGAGCACATCCGCCTGGTGCACTGCTACGCCGGCGGCGGCGGCATCGGCGGCACCGGCGTCGTCGGTATCGGTGGCACCGGCGGCGGAGGAGGAGGAGGAGGAACCTCCAAGGACAGCAACGCCTTCTTCTGCCCGCAGTGCATGATGGGGTTCCTCACGGAGGGTTCGCTCAAGGAGCACATGCGGCAGACCCACTGCGTGTTGGTGGAAGCCGGCGGTGGCGCGGCGGCGGCGGCGGCGGCTTTGATTCGCCGCGCGCGGCGACGGCGGCGTCGTCGGCGCAGCCGCAGCAGCAGCCGGAGCCGATCGTGGAGGTCTACTCTTGCCCCTACTGCACCAACTCGCCCATCTTCAGCAGCCTCCTCAAGCTGACCAAGCACATCAAGGAGAACCACAAGAACATCCCGCTGGCGCACTCGCACAACTCGCTCGGCTCTGGCAACAACAACAACAACAACGGCAGCTCCTCCGGGAGTCACAACAACAACAACAACAATGGCCGCAAGAGCAGCCGGGACCTGAGCCCCATGTCCGTTGAGTCGGAGCTCCCGTCGCCCAAACGCTTGCGCCGATCGCAGACCGGCGCCGCCGCCACCGCCGCCGCCGCCTCGGATGAGTTCCCGTGCGGCCAGTGTGACCTCGCCTGCCCACGGCCGAGCAGTTCCAGGCGCACCAGCGGGCGCACCACCTCGACGCGCTGCTCCTGCGCAAGCAGAGCTGCCCGCAGTGCCGCGAGGAGTTCGCGACGCGCGACTCGCTCCTGCGCCACGTGGCCACCCACTTCGCGGCCGTGGCGGCGCAGTTCGCGTGCGAGAGCTGCGACCGGCGCTTCCCGTGCGTGGACGAGCTGCAGCGCCACCTGCTGGACGCGCACACGGCCGTCTTCTACCGCTGCGCCCTCTGCCGGGAGGCGTTCGAGTCGCGCGTGTCGCTGCAGATCCACATGGCGGTGAGGCACGGCGAGGAGCGCAAGGTGCTGCGCTGCACGGCGTGCGGCTGGGACTTCAGGCGCGAGGCCGAGCTGCGGGCGCACGTCCAGCAGAGCCACCTGGGCCAGCCGGGCAGGCCGCACAAGTGCATCTTCTGCGGCGAGGCCTTCGCCACCGAGGTGGAGCTGCAGTGTCACGTGACCACGCACGGCCGCCGCCACGGCTGCCGCTTCTGCGGGCAGGCCTTCCAGGGGGCGGCCGCGCTGGAGCGGCACCTGCGGGAGAGGCACTGCGTGTTCGAGGCGGCCGACGGCGGTGGTGGCAGCAGCGGGCAGCAGCAGCAAAGCCCGTCCAACGGTCCGGCGTCGTCGTCGGCGTCGTCGTCCGCCGGCGCCGCTCACCACCACAGCAGCAGCACCAGCAGCACCAGCAGCAGCAGCACCATCATCACCAGCAGCAGCAGCTGCACACGGCCAAGCAAGAAGACGCGGCGGCGGCGGCATCGTCGTCGTCGGAGCTACCCAGAATTCTCAGCGGCGGTGGCCAGGACATGACGAACAGCACGACGGGAACGGCGGCGGCGGCGGTTCGGCCGGCGCCTCGTCGGCTCCGGCGCATCGGCGGCGTCGGCGTCGGCGCCGTCGGCAGCCGGGACGGCGCCGGCGTCGGCGTCGGAGGAAGACGGCGCCGGCGTGAGCGGCGTGAGCGGCGTGACGGCTCGGAGCCGATGTACGCGTGCGACATCTGCGGCGCCGCCTACACCATGGAGTCGCTGCTCGCCAACCACCGGCGGCGGGACCACAACATCCAGCCGGGCGACGCGGCCGCCGGCGCCAAGGCCCAGGACCTGCTGCTCATGAAGGGCAGCCACAAGTGCGGCGTCTGCGCCCGCACCTTCTTCTCCGAGGGGGTCTCCGCGAGCACGCCCAGACCCACCGGGGCGGCCCCGCCAAGCACTACATGTGCCCCATCTGCGGCGAGCGCTTCCCGTCGCTGCTCACGCTCACCGAGCACAAGGTGACCACAGCCGGAGCCTGGCGACGGGCAGCTGCCGCGTCTGCCGGCTGCCTCTGCACAGCGAGGACGACTTCCTGGAGCACTGCCAACTCCACCCGGACCTGCGCAACTCGCTCACGGGCTTCCGCTGCGTCGTCTGCATGCAGACGGTGACGTCCACGCTCGAGCTCAAGATCCACGGCACCTTCCACATGCAGAAGGCCTCCGGCTCCTCGTCGTCGTCCGTGGCGACGACGGGGGCAGCCGGCGCCGCCGGAGTCTCGTCCTCCGCCCAGGACGATGACGGCGGCGCCGGCGGCGGTGGCGGCTCGCCGGGGCTGGACGGCGTCGGCAGCAACGGCGGCAACGGCGGCGGTGGCGGCGGCAACGGCGCGATGCTGCTGCTGCTGCCGCCGCTGGCGCTCGGCGGAGGCGGCGCCCGCGGTTGCTCGCTGGCGTCTCCTCCTCCTCGTCGGCGTCGTCCCAGCAGCAGCAGCAGCAGCAGCGGCACCACAAGTGCGCCTCGTGCCTCAAGGAGTTCCGCTCGCGCCAGGAGCTGGTGCGCCTCGACATCGGCGGGCTGCCCTACGCGCTGTGCGCCGGCTGCGTGCTCAGCAAAGCCGGCGGCGGCGCCGGCACCGGCGGCCGGGGAGAATCGCCGGGCGGCGGCGGAGGATCGCCCGACGAGCCGGGCGGCTTGCCGGACGGCGGCGGCGGCGGCGCCGGCGGTGGCGGTGGCTCCGGCTCGCCGGCGCTGAAGCCGCGCTGCCTCCTGTGCGGGGTCAAGTTCGAGACCCTGGAGGAGCTGGAGGTGCACCTGCAGGCGGACCACCGCGACCTGGCGCTGGCCGCGGTGACGCAACAGCAGCAGCAGCAGGACGGCGGCTACCAGAAGAAGTCCTCCCCAAGCACTCGCAGCAGCAGCAGCAGCAGGGAGGGAGCAGCAGTAGCGGCAGCGGTGGTGTGCCTCGGGTAGGGACGGCTGTGCTGGCGCGAGATCGCTCACTCACTCGGTGTCAATCACTGTCACTCACTCACTCAATCACACACTCACACGCTCACTCACTGCTCGTCACTCACACTCACACACTCACGCACTCACACACTCACCACTCACACACTTACACACTCACTCGCACTCACACGCTCACTCGCTCACACACTCACTCACTCACACACTCTCACTCACTGTCATTCACTCACTCGCTTGCTCACACACTCACTCACTCGCTCACTCACTCAATCACTGTCACTCACTCACACACTCACTCACACACACACTCACTCACTGTCAATCACTATCACTCACTCACTGTCACTCACTGTCACTCACTGACTCACTCACTGTCACTCACTCACACACACTCACACACACTCGCACACTCACTCACACACTCATTCACTGTCAATCACTCACTCACTCACTCACTCACTGTCACACTCACTCACACACTCACTCACACGCTCACTGTCACTCACTCACACACTCACCTACTCACTCGCTCACACGCTCACTCAATGTCACTCACTGTCACTCACANGNTCAATCACTGTCACTCACTCACTCACACACTGTCACTCGCTCACTCACTCGCTCACTCATGCGCTCACTCACTTTTACTCACACGCTCACTCACTCACACACTCACTCACTGTCACTCACTGTCACTCACTCACTGTNACTCCTCGCTCACTCACTCGCTCGCTCACTCACTCGCTCACTGTCACTCGCTCGCTCACTGTCACCTACTCGCTCACTGTCACTCACTCGCTCACTCACTCACTCACCCACCCACTCGCTCACTCACTCGCTCACTCGCGCTCACTCACTCCTCGCTCACTCACTCGCTCACTCACTCGCTCACTCGCTCGCTCACTCACTCACTCGCTCACCGCACTCACTCACTCACTCACTCGCTCACTCACTCACTCACTCGCTCGACTACTCACCACCCACTCGCTCACTCACTCACTCACACACTCACTCACTCACTCACTCACTCACTCACTGTNACTCACTCGCTCACTCACTCACCACCCACTCGCTCGCTCGCTCAGTCACTCACTCGCTCACTCACTCACCGGAGACTCACTCGCTCACTCACTCACTCAACTGTCACTCGCTCGCCGACCCACTCACTCACTCGCTCGCTCGCTCGCTCACTCGCTCACTGTCACTCGCTCACTCACTCAACNCACGCTCACTCACTCACTCGCTCACTCGCTCACTCACTCGCTGACTTGCCCTCCTNCACTCCCACCTTCACTTCCTCACACTCCCTCTGTCCGCTCTCCATCCTGGGGAGGGGGGTGAGTGAGGGAGTGAGTGAGTGAGTGGGTCAGTGTGCGAGCGAGTGAGTGAGCGAGCGAGTAAGTGAATACGTGGTCGACTGAGTGGGTGGTTGAGTGGGTGGCTGATTTGGTGGGTAAGTGGGTGAGTGAGCAGGTGGTTGAGTGTATGGATAGGTGAGTGGACACGTGAGTGGACACGTGAGTGGACACGTGAGTGAGTGGGTGACAGGCTGGGTGAGTGTTGAGTCTATGGGCAGTGTTGAGTCTATGGGTAGTGTTGAGTCTATGGNCAGTGGTGAGTCTATGGTGCTGTGTTGAGTCTATGAGGCGTGTTGAGTCTATGGGCAGTGTTGAGTCTGTGGGCAGTGTTGAGTCTATGGGCAGTGTTGAGTCTATGAGTAGTGTTGAGTCTATGGTGCAGTGTTGAGTATATGGGTAGTGTTGAGTCTATGATGCAGTGTTGAGTCTATGGTGCAGTGTTGAGTTTATGGNCAGTGTTAGTCTATGGGCAGTGTTGAGTCTATGGNCAGTGTTGAGTCTATGGTGCAGTGTTGAGTCTATGGGCAGTGTTGAGTCTATGGGCAGTGTTGACTGTCTATGGGCAGTGTTAGTCTATGGTGCGGTGTTGAGTCTATGGGCAGTGTTGAGTCTATGGTGCAGTGTTAAGTCTATGGTGCAGTGTTGAGTCTATGGTGCAGTGTTGAGTCTATGGGCAGTGTTGAGTCTATGGGTAGTGTTGAGTCTGGGCAGTGTTGAGTCTATGGGCAGTGTTGAGTCTATGGGCAATGTTGAGTCTATGGCAGTGTTGAGTCTGGGCAGTGTTGAGTCTATGGGCAGTGTGAGTCTATGGGCAGTGTTGAGTGGGTGTTGAGTCTATGTGCAGTGTTGAGTCTATGGCCAGTGTTGAGTCTATGGGAGTGTTGAGTTTATGGGCAGTGTTGAGTCTATGGGCAGTGTGAGTCTATGGGAGTGTTGAGTCTATGGCAGTGTTGAGTCTATGAGTAGTGTTGAGTCTACGGGCAGTGTTGAGTCTATGGGCAGTGTTGAGTCTATGAGTAGTGTTGAGTCTATGGTGCGTGTTGAGTATATGGGTAGTGTTGAGTCTATGAGCAGTGTTGAGTCTATGGGGAGTGTTGAGTTATGAGCAGTGTTGAGTCTATGGGCAGTGTTGAGTCTATGGGCAGTGTTGAGTCTATGGGCAGTGTTGAGTCTATGGGCAGTGTTGAGTCTATGGTGCAGTGTTGAGTCTATGGGCAGTGTTGAGTCAATGGGCAGTGTTGAGTCTATGGGCAGTGTTGAGTCTATGGGCAGTGTTGAGTCTATGGGCAGTGTTGAGTCTATGGGCAGTGTTAAGTCTATGGTGCAGTGTTGAGTCTATGGGCAGTGTTGAGTCTATGGGCAGTGTTGAGTCTATGGGTAGTGTTGAGTCTGGGCAGTGTTGAGTCTATGGGCAGTGTTGAGTCTATGGGCAATGTTGAGTCTATGGGCAGTGTTGAGTCTGGGCAGTGTTGAGTCTATGGGCAGTGTNGAGTCTGGCAGTGTTGAGTCTGGGCAGTGTTGAGTCTATGGTGCAGTGTTGAGTCTATGGGCAGTGTGAGTCTATGGGCAGTGTTGAGTTTGGGCAGTGTTGAGCTTTGGGTAGTGTTGAGTCTATGGCATTGTTGAGTCTATGGGCAGTGTTGAGTCTTGGGCAGTGTTGAGTTTATGGGCAGTGTTGAGTCTATGGGCAGTGTTGAGTCTATGGGCAGTGTTGAGTCTATGGGCAGTGTTGAGTCTATGGGCAGTGTTGAGTCTATGGGCAGTGTTGAGTTTATGGGCAGTGTTGAGCCTTTGGGTAGTGTTGAGTCTATGGCATTGTTGAGTCTATGGCAGTGTTGAGTCTTTGGGCAGTGTTGAGTTTATGGGCAGTGTTGAGTCTATGGGCAGTGTTGAGTCTATGGGCAGTGTTGAGTCTATGGGCAGTGTTGAGTCTATGGGCAGTGTTGAGTCTATGGGCAGTGTTGAGTCTATGGGTAGTGTTGAGTCTATGAGTAGTGTTGAGTCTACGGGCAGTGTTGAGTCTATGGGCAGTGTTGAGTCTGTGGGCAGTGTTGAGTCTATGGGCAGTGTTGAGTATGGCAGTGTTGAGTCTATGAGTAGTGTTGAGTCTATGGGCAGTGTTGAGTCTATGGGCAGTGTTGAGTCTATGGGCAGTGTTGAGTCTATGGGCAGTGTTGAGTCTATGAGTAGTGTTGAGTCTATGAGTAGTGTTGAGTTTATGGGGAGTCATCTTCTTGGTTCTTTCGGTAAAGTCACGTAGAAGAGAAGTAATAAAATAATAAAATAAAACATAATAAAATACAATATCACGACGTTTCGGCCACAACGCAAGCAGCCGTCTTCAGGTGAAGAACAGGGCTGTCGGAAAGACAGCGTCTGAATTTGCTCGTTATTATAATAAATTTAAAAAATGATTTAATAACGATCAAATTAAGATGAAACCGCGGGTGGCCGCCTGCATTGACCGAAGGTGCCATCAGTGTCAGTCGCACCGCTCAGAGGACCTAACCAGCCCAGTAAAACCAACATTAGCTTGAACTTGGATCGTGTTTTTTGGGGGGCGTTTCCGCGCTTGATCGGTCGATCGGTCGGTCCTCCCCTCGGCCACAGGAACGTGGAATTCCCATCGGTGGCGCCCGGCGTACATACGTTTGCGTGCCGCATGCAAATGCGTTGGTGGTGTGGTGGTGGTGGTGGGAGCGGCGGTGGAGGGGGGGGGCTGCTAGGTGGGTTGCGGGGGATGCCTCCGTACAGACACTGCCTACAGGCCTAATCCCTTATTCATTTGTTATTCGTTGGGCTAATTTATTTATGGGCTGACTTATTTATGATCACAGTGCCTCTACGTTCAGAGAGGGCCGGCCTGCCGGACTGATTTGCATGCAAGGGGGACCCCCCCACCCTCCCAATCTCACCCCCCCCCGGCCCCTAAGTGGGAATAGACCGGTGTGTCCGTGTTGGACAGACGCACGGAGAGAGAGGGGGGTCGTGTGGTGGGGGACGGTGGTGCAGCGGTTAGCGCCACGAACCAGGCGGACCCGAGTTCGATTGCCGCTCACGGCCAACACCGTCAGTGACGATTATCTGAACCGGTCCTGGGCCTCCCCTAGGTCGACTCGGCAACAAATGAGTACTTGGTGCGGTGCGTACACATCGCCACGAGGGAGACAAAGGCGGTCGGGCGTGGTGCTGGCCACCCACCCCTCGTGTGCCGTGCCGGCCTTCACAGGTGCTCGCTAACAGCACTTGCCCCTACAGTCTGTTAAGGCTACACGGGGGATCTTTGACTTCCTATTTACATCTTTTGACCACGTAGTTCAAGACGCCTTCCATGGCTGTACCAGAGGAGTTTCCATCTGGTACAGATACATTGGGAGGCTGTGATTGATGCCCAAATGCTTTCGAGGGATGGCTCCCTATCGGTCAATCTTTCTAGGTTTTTTCGGTAAAGTCACGTAGGTAAAAAAAACAATAGAAATAAAATAATAATAAATGAAAATAAATCAATTCAATCACGACGTTTCGGAGGCAACACAAGTCTCCGTCTTCAGGTGGGACCCGTCACAGCTAAATTTACTGTATCAAGAGGTCAATCTTGTTATGTATGCGGATGATCTGGTGATTGCTGCTCACTCAGAGGAGGAGTTGGAGGCGATGCTGCTGAACCTGGAGCGTGCCACTAAAGGTGGGGCCTTACATCAGCCCCACCAAATCTGAGCACCTGCCTGGGTATTTTGTGCCATCGGACACTCCACCCCCTCAGCTCCCAATGGGTGATGGGGCAGTTGTGGAGAGAGTGGAGAGTTTCCCACACTTGGGCAGCGTGCTCAAGACCAGCTTTGGTTTGGCAAAAGGCGGTCCCACTCCGAATCGGCCGAGCGGCATTATCTTTCTATCGGCTGAGTAAACGCCGCGCAAAAGCTACCTGATTTCGATTTAAAGCTTTCGTGACTGCAGGGATTCATCTTCTTGGTTCTTTCGGTAAAGTCACGTAGAAGGGAAATAATAAAATAATAAAAATAAAACATAATAAAATAATTCTCACGACGTTTCGGCCACAACGCAAGCAGCCGTGCTCAGGTGACGAACAGGTCTGTCGGGAAGACAGCGTCATTCAGACGTGACTTTACCGAAAGAATCAAGAAGATAAAAGCTACCTAGTCTATCACTCCGCACGAAGCTTCAGGTCTTCTCGGCCACAGTGATGCCTCAATTCTTTAAGCTCGCGAAACGTTGACCCCCCTCTAAGGGGAAACCTCCGGTTTTTAAAAAAAATCAGTCCCTCCAGAAAACGCGGAGTTTTTTGGTGATTGTTGCGGGCAAAAATCGTTGATTATGCGGCACGTTTTCTTAAAAAATGCGATGGAATATGCGGGATATTTATGCAATTGTTAAATTGCGCAAAAATGCGGTTTGATGAAAAAGAGAAAAAAAAGTGATTCCCCAACACCCTGTTCACTCGGCTACTACTTTAATGTAAAGAGTCATTTCTATTACTTCCTATGATAAGCAAGCATACTACATCACAGAAAGTGCTGGGAATATTTAAGTTCTCATCTTGTTTTATTTCAGACCTTAACAAACAGATGGCTCAAACTTACAAAACATTGAGTCGAACAAGTTCTGTAGCTTTACAAAATGAATATGCTACAACTTCTGTAAAAATGAATAAATAAAATATTAAAAATAAAATGTGTGCTTCCTGTTTTACAGAGGTAGCTATACAAAACAGACATCTTCTGTTAAAATAAGTGTTTTCAGTGCACAGTAACGTAAGCAATACAGTAACAGTACAGTCTTACAGTAATGTAATTTACATACTACTAACAAAAAAGTGCAATCTTACAACTGTAAAGTTGCATAAACTCCTGAATAAAACTAACTACGTAGCCTCTAACGCTTCATAACGTTCCCATGGCAACAGGGGAAATGGCTGCGCTTGTGTGACGTAAACGCAACATTTTTCAACTTTCTGCTAAGATATATGTGACTTTTTGCAACGAAAATGCGGGGATTATGAAATCATGCAAGCCCGCATATTTTGCGCGCGGAAATCTGCAATTTATGTGGCGAAAGTGCGGCGTATTTGAAAAAGCGTGCCCCCCGCATAAATATGCGGACTTTGGCTGATTTTGCGTGGAATCTTGCGATCGCATAATCGCGTTTTTCTGGAGGGACTGAAAATTAGGTTCGGTGCTTCAGCCGCAACGAACCTCACAATAAAAATATCCAGTGCCTACCTTGGCTCCTACCACCCTCAACCAGTATATATACAAGGACTGTTTCTTGGAATTTCTCTTCACTTGATACAGCTATCGTGCTGTGACGGTTCCACCTGAAGACGGAAGCTTGTGTTGCCCCGAAACGTCGTGATTTTTATTTATTTTTCATTTAATTTTNATTTTTTTTTTAATTTAATTTTTTACCTACGTGACTTTGCCGAAAAAACCAAGAATATGAATCCTTGCAGTCACGAAAAAATCTAGAACATCCTGGGGGTTAATCAGTGGGTCGCAGACTTGGAGCTCACAGATGCTGGAAGGAATTCTAGATTTGAAGTATTCGTGACTGAAGTATTCATACTTAGGTTTTTCGGTAATGACGAGGTAAAAAATTTTAATTAATAAGTAAAAAAAATAAAAAAAAATAAAAAAATCACGACGTTTCGGAGGCAACACAAGCTTCCAAAACGTCGTGATTTTTTTATTTTATTTTACAATTATTTTAATTCCTACGTGACTTTACCGAAAAAACCTAAGAATATGAAGAGGAGGGATTTGTTCTTGCGCCGATTCATAAGCAGCCTCTCTTATTGATGAGGTTTAGACGCCCGTCAAATATTCATCCTCGCCGCTCCTGCCTTATTCATCGCTTTGTCCAGGCGGGCGGCGACCCAGGTGGTGGTGGTGCAGGTGGTGGTGCAGGTGGTGGTGGTGGTGGTGCAGGTGGTGCGTGCTGGTGTGGTGGTGGTGGTGGTGCNGTNGTGGTGCAGGTGGTGGTGTGCAGGTGGTGGTGGTGGTGGTGTGTGCAGGTGGTGGTGCANGTGGTGGTGGATGGTGGTGGTGGTGGTGGTGGTGGTAGGTGGTGGTGGTGCAGGTGGTGCAGGTGGTGGTGGTGGTGGTGGTGCAGTGGTGGTNCANGTGGTGGTGGTGCANGTGGTGGTGGTGCAGGTGGTGGTGGTGCAGGTGTGTGGTTGCAGAGTGGTGTGGTGGTGCANGTGGTGGTGGTGGTGGTGGTGCAGGTGGTGGTGGTGCAGGTGGTGGTGGTGCAGGTGGTGGTGCAGGTGTGGTGGTGGTGCAGGTGGTGGTGGTGGTGCAGGTGGTGGTGCAGGTGGTGGTGGTGGTGGTGGTNCAGTGGTGGTGGTGGTNGTGGTGGTAGTGGTGGTGGTGCAGGTGTGGTGGTGCAGGTGGTGGTGGTGGTGCAGGTGGTGGTGGTGGTATTGAGTGATGGTGGTGTGGTAGNTGGTGGTGGTGCAGGTGGTGGTGGTGGTNGTGGTGGTGGTGGTGNAGTGGTGTTGCACGTGTGGTGGTGTCAGGTGGTGATGTNGTGTGGTGGTGGTGGAGTGGTGGTGCAGTGNTGGTGGTGGGGTGGTGGTGGTGTGGTGGTGGTGNTGGTGCANGTGGTGGTGGTGAGGTGGTGGTGGAGTCAGGGGTGGTGGTGGTGCAGGTGGTGTGGTGAGGTGGTGCAGGTGCAGGTGTGGTGGTGGTGGTAGTGGTGGTGGTGGTGGTGCAGGTGGTGGTGCAGGTGNTGGTAGGCGGTGTGTGGTGNTGGTGGTGAGGTGGTGGTGGTGCAGNTGGTGGGTGGTGGTGGTGCAGGTGGTGCGTGATGGTGCANGTGGCGGTGCAGGTGGTGGTGCAGGTGGTGGTGTAGTGGTGTAGGTGCATGCAGTGCAGNTGGTGGTGCAGGTGGTGGTGGTTTATGGGTCTCGGTGNGTCATGGTCTCTGGTGGTCTAGGTCTTGGTGGTCTACGGGTCTTTGTGTGATGNGTCTATGGGTCTTGGTGGTGGTCTATGGGTCTCTGGTGGTCTACGGGTCTCTGTGTGGTNGTCTATGGGTCTCTGGTGGTCTATGGGTGTGTGCGTCTATGGTGTGTNGTCTATGGGTCTCTGGTGGTCTACGGGTCTCTGGTGAGTCTACGGGTCTTGGAATCTATGGGTCTCTGTGTGAGTCCAGGTCTTTGTGTGGTCTATGGGTCTCTGTGTGGTCTATGGTCTCTGTGTGAGTCTACGGGTCTCTGTGTGAGTCTACGGGTCTTGTGTGAGTCTATGGGTCTCTGGTGAGTCTATGGGTCTCTGTGTGAGTTTATAGGTCTCTGTGTGAGTCTATGGGTCTCTGTGTGAGTCTCTGTGAGTCTATGGGTCTCTGTGTGAGTCTGTCTTTGTGTGAGTCTATGGGTCTCTGTGTGGTCTAGGGTCTTTGGTGGTCTAGGGTCTCTGGTGAGTCTATGGGTCTCGGTGTGGATGGTGTGAGCGGTGAGGATGGTGAGTGATCGTGGTGAGCGGTGAGGATGGTGAGTGATCGTGGTGAGGATGGTGAGTGAGCGTGGTGAGGATGGTGAGCAGTGGTGAGCGGTGTCGTTGCAAATGAGGGCCCCCTCTGATGCCGTTGCCGCCTGTGCCCCCGTGCTCTCCGTCTAGAAGAAGAGCTACCAGTGCATCAAGTGCCAGGTGACGTTTGAGAGTGAACGCGAGATCCAGGTTCACGTGGCCAACCACATGATCGTCAGTGCCGCCACACACACACCACACGTACATGCACACACACACACCACACACACCACACACACAAGTGCCAGGTGACGTTTGAGAGTGAACGCGAGATCCAGGTTCACGTGGCCAACCACATGATCGGTCAGTGCCGCCACACACACACCACTACATCACACACACACACCACACACACCACACACACACAAGTGCCAGGTACGTTTGAGAGTGAACGCAGACCAGGTNCACGCCAACCACATGACGCACTCCACACACACCACACACACCACACTACACACACACACCACACACACCAACACACCAAGTGCCAGACCTTTAGAGACGCGAGATCCACACTGCAACCACATTACGGCACTGCCACACACACCACACNACACACACCACACANTACACACACACACCACAGCACACACACACACACTACACACACCACACACACCACACACCACACACACNACACACACACTACACACACACACACACCACACACACACACACCACACACACACAGTNCACACACACACCACACACACACNACACACACACTACACACACACACACACACACACACACACACACACACACACAACACACACACACACACACACCACACNCACACACCACACACACACACCACACACACACCACACACACACACACCCCACACACACCACACACACACACTCATNCACCATACACAGCCACACAGACACACACACACAGACACACACCACACACACCACACACAGACACACACATACACAGCCCACNCAGACACACAGACACAGCACACACCACACACACCACACACAGACACACACACACACGGCCCACCAGTAACACACAGACACAGACACACACCACACACACCAACACAGACACACACATACACGCCCAAACAGACACACACACAGCCCACACACACACAGCCACACAGACACACAGACACAGACACACACACACACACCACACATAGACACACACATACACAGCCCAAACAGACACACACACACAGACACACACACACACAGCCCACACAGACACACAGNCACAGACACACCACACAGATGCACACNCACACAGACACACACACACACATGCACACCCAAACACCACACACACACGCCACACACACAGCAGCACACACACACACAGACACACACACATACACACACCTACACACACCACACACACGCCCACTCAGAACACACACANACACACCCAAACAGAACACACACACACAGACACACACACACACACAGACACACACACACAGACACACACACAGACACACCACACAGACACACACACATGCACAGCCACTCAGACACACACACATACACACAAACAGACACACACACACACACACAGACACACACACNACACAACAAGCACACAGACGAGCACATATGCACACNACATACATGACCATAGACTCATGTGCCCTGCTCAGAAACGGCNTCCTCAGACACCCGCGGTCATATTATTTATACAGACAGAGGAGGGGAGAGAGCAAGAGAGGGAGAGGAGGGAAAGAGGGAGAGGNAGGAGATNCTAGGGNAGAGTGAGATNAGAGNGAGAGTGCGTGAGTTAGATGGGGNAGAGGTGGGAGAGTGCGTGNAGGGAGGGAGTGAGAGAGAGGGAGTGGAGTGAGATGAGAGGGGAAGGCAGGAGAGTGTGTGGAGTGGAGGAGATGAGAGGGAGAGACAGGAGAGTGCGTGGAGTGGAGTGAGATGAGAGGGNAGAGACAGGGAGTGCGTGGAGGGAGTGGAGTGAGATGAGAGGGAGAGGCAGGAGAGTGCGTGGAGGGAGTAGAGTGAGATGAGAGGGAGAGNCAGGAGAGTGCGTGGAGGGNAGAGTGAGATGAGAGGGAGAGGTCAGAGAGTGCGTGGAGGGGTAGAGTGAGTGGAGGGGAGGGAGAGTGCTGGAGGGAGTAGAGTGAGATGAGAGGGGAGAGGCAGGAGAGTGCGTGGAGGGAGTAGAGTGAGATGAGAGGGAGAGGTAGGAGAGTGCGTGGAGGGAGTGGAGCGAGATGAGAGGGAGAGGCAGGAGAGTGCGTGGAGGGGAGTGGAGTGAGATGAGAGGGAGAGGCAGGAGAGTGCGTGGAGGGAGTGAGTGAGATGAGAGGGAGAGGCAGGAGAGTGCGTGGAGGGGAGTGGAGTGAGATGAGAGGGAGAGGCGGAGAGTGCGTGGAGGGGAGTGGAGTGAGATGGAGAGACAGGAGAGTGCGTGAGGGAGTGGAGTGAGATGAGAGGGAGAGGTAGGAGAGTGCGTGGAGGGGAGTAGAGTGAGATGAGAGGGAGAGGTAGGAGAGTGCGTGGAGGGAGTAGAGTGAGATGAGAGGGAGAGGCAGGAGAGTGCGTGAGGGAGTAGAGTTAGATGAGAGGGAGAGGCAGGAGAGTGCTGGAGGGAGTAGAGTGAGATGAGAGGGGAGAGGCAGGAGAGTGCGTGGAGGAGTAGAGTTAGATGAGAGGGGAGAGGCAGGAGAGTGCGTGGAGAGGAGTGAATGGAGGGGAGAGGGAGGAGANTGCGTGGAGGGGAGTGGAGTGAGATGAGAGGGAGAGGCAGGAGAGTTNGTGGAGTGGAGTGAGATGAGAGGGAGAGGTAGGAGAGTGCGTGGAGGGGAGTAGAGTGAGGTGAGAGGGGAGAGGTAGGAGAGTGCGTGGAGGGAGAGTGCGTGAGATGAGAGGGAGAGGCAGGAGAGTGGGG
The DNA here is from genome assembly GCA_018977245.1 of Lethenteron camtschaticum. Taxonomy (NCBI): domain Eukaryota; kingdom Metazoa; phylum Chordata; class Hyperoartia; order Petromyzontiformes; family Petromyzontidae; genus Lethenteron; species Lethenteron camtschaticum. The sequence continues at coordinate 12,046 of WFAB01002544.1, read as the reverse complement.
AGGGGCGTGGAGTGAGATGAGAGGGAGAGGGGAGAGTGCGTGGAGGGAGTGGAGAGGCAGGAGAGTGCGTGGGGGAGTGGATGAGTGAGAGGTAGGAGAGTGCGTGGAGGGGAGTGGAGTGAGATGAGAGGGGAGAGGTAGGAGAGTGCGTGAGGGGTGTAGAGTGAGATGAGAGGGAGAGGTAGGAGAGTGCGTGGAGGGAGTGGAGGAGATGAGAGGGAGAGGCAGGAGAGTGCGTGGAGGGGTGGAGTGAGATGAGAGGGAGAGGTAGGAGAGTGCGTGGAGGGGGGAGTGGAGTGAGATGAGAGGGAGAGAGGAGAGTGCGTGGAGGGAGTGGAGTGAGATGAGAAGGGAGAGGCAGGAGAGTGCGTGGAGGGAGTGGAGTGAGATGAGAGGGAGAGGCAGGAGAGTGCGTGGAGCGGAGTGGAGTGAGATGAGAGGTGAGAGGTAGGAGAGTGCGTGGAGGGGAGTGGAGTGAGATGAGAGGGAGAGGCAGGAGAGTGCGTGGAGGGGAGTGGAGGGAGATGAGAGGGAGAGGCAGGAGAGTTGTGGAGGGGAGTGGAGGAGATGAGAGGGAGAGGTAGGAGAGTGCGTGGAGGGGAGTGGAGTGAGATGAGAGGTAGGAGAGTGCGTGGAGTGGAGGGAGATGAGAGGAGGCAGGAGAGTGCGTGGAGGGAGTGGGGTGAGATGAGAGGGAGAGGCAGGAGAGTTCGTGGAGGGGAGTGGAGTGAGATGAGAGGGGAGAGGTAGGAGAGTGCGTGGAGGGGAGTGGAGTGAGATGAGAGGGGAGAGGTAGGAGAGTGCGTGGAGGGTGGGGAGTGAGATGAGAGGGGAGAGGGAGGAGAGTGCGTGGAGGGGAGTGGAGTGAGATGAGAGGTAGGAGAGTGCGTGGAGGGGAGTGGAGTGAGATGAGAGGGGAGAGGCAGGAGAGTGCGTGGACTACATGGTACTCATTTGAGGCTGAGTCGACCTAGGGGAGGCCCAGGACCGGTTCAAACAATCGTCACTGGTGTTGGCCGTGAGCCGGAATCGAACTCGGGTCGTCTGGTTCGGGGCGCAGCGAGCTTACCGCTATACACACACGCACACACACACACGTACACACACACATACACGCACACACACACACGTACACACACACACGTACACACACACACGCACGTACACCTCTGCACACACACACGTCTGTACACACACACGTCTGCACACGCACACATCTGCACGCACACATCTGCACACACACACATCTGCGCACACACATCTGCACACACACATCTGCACACACATCTGCACACACACATCTGCACACACACAAACGCACACACACGCACACATCTGCACGCACACATCTGTGCACACACACACACATCTACACACACACACGTCTGCACACACACACGTCTGCACACACACACACCTGCACACACACACGTCTGCACACACACACGTCTGCACACACACACATGTGAACACACACACACACGTGAACGCACGCACACACGTGTGCGCGTGCGTGCATTGTCCTGCATAAATAAATTCAAGCAATGAGCCCCCCCCCCCACCACGCACCCCCCCAATGCACCCCCCCCCACGCACCCCCCCAATGCACCCCCCAATGCACCCCCCCCCACGCACCCCCCCAATGCACCCCCCCCACGCACCCCCCCAATGCACCACCCCCACGCACCCCCCCAATGCACCCCACCTCCATGCCCCCCCACTCCTTCTGCTGCCCCCTCCCAGCCCTGGGGCCCAGGCGTCGTGGGGGGTGGTGGTGGTGGGGGGGGGGTGGTGGGGGGGTGGTGGGGGGGAGATGGTGGTGGGGGATGGGGGGATGGTGATGGTGGTGGGGGGGGGATGGTGATGGTGGTGGTGGGGTGATGGTGGTGGTGCTGGGGTGGTGATGGTGGGGGATGGTGGGGGGTAGGTGGGGGGTGGTGGGGGGGTGGTGGTGGGGGGAAGACGTTGCCCACCCTGGCGCTGGCGCGAGCTTCATTAAGATTAGTGGTGAGGCGCCTCCTTGCGCTCAGGGCGGAGCGCGCCTCGTGCATCGTAATGAGGCGCGGGGAGGCGGCCACGGCAGCAGCGGTGGTGGGAGAGCCTCTCCCTCATCATCCTACTGCTGCTGCCACTACTACTACCACTCGGCTTCCACCAGACACACACAGAGAGAGACAGAGAGAGAGAGAGACAGAGAGAGAGAGATACAGAGAGAGAGAGAGAGACACACAGAGAGAGAGAGAGACACACACAGAGAGATACACAGAGAGAGATACAGAGAGAGAGATATACAGAGAGAGAGAGACACAGAGAGAGATACACAGAGAGAGAGAGACACACAGAGAGAGATACACACAGAGAGAGAGAGAGACATACACACACAGAGAGAGATACACACAGAGAGAGAGACACACACACAGAGAGACACACACACACAGAGAGAGACACACACAGAGATACACACACACAGAGAGAGATGCACACAGAGAGACACACACACAGAGAGAGAGATACACACACACAGAGAGAGATGCACACAGAGAGAGACACACACACACAGAGAGAGATACACACAGAGAGAGAGACACACACAGAGAGGCACACACACACACAGAGAGACACACACACAGAGAGAGATACACACACACACACAGAGATACACACAGAGAGAGAGACACACACACAGAGAGAGAGACACACACACACACGGAGAGATATACACACACACACAGAGAGACACAGAGAGACACACNGAGAGACACAGAGAGACACACACACACAGAGACACAGAGATATACACACACACAGAGAGACACAGAGAGACACACAGAGACACACACACACACGGAGAGATATACACACACACAGAGAGACACAGAGAGACACACAGAGAGACACACACACACACGGAGAGATATACACACACACAGAGAGACACAGAGAGACACACAGAGAGACACAGAGAGACACACACACACACAGAGAGATACACACACATACACACACACAGAGAGAGAGACACACACAGAGAGATACACACACACAGAGAGACACACACAGAGATACACACACACACAGAGAGATACACACACAGAGATACACACACACACACACAGAGATACACACAGACNGAGATACACAGAGAGACACACACAGAGAGAGACACACACACAGAGAGAGATACACGCTCATAGACACCGCGGGGAGACACAGAGAGAGAGAGATACACACACACACAGAAATACACACTCATACTCGAGGAGACACGGGGGATACACGGGAGACACGGAGAGACACGAAGAGACACAGAGAGACGGGGAGACACGGGGAGACACGTGGAGACACGGAGAGACACAGAGAGATACACGCTCATACTCGAGGAGACACGGGGGAGACACCGGGGGGAGACACGAGGAGACACGAAGAGACACAGAGATACACACTCATACTCGAGGAGACACGGGGGAGACACCGGGGGAGACACGAGGAGACACGAAGAGACACAGAGATACACACTCATACTCGAGGAGACACGGGGAGACACGGGAGACACGAGGAGACATGGGGGACACGGAGAGACACAGAGATACACACTCATACTCGAGGAGACACGGGGAGACACGGGGAGATACGGAGACACGGGAGACACGGGGAGACGGGNAGACACGGGGAGACACGGAGAGAGGGGGGGACACGGGGAGGCGTGGGAGACACGGGGAGAGACCGAGACAGAGACACGGGGAGACACGGGNAGACACACAGACAGGGAGACACGGGGAGACGTGGATACACGGGGAGAAGTGGAGAGACACGGAGAGACACGGGGAGACGGGAGACACGGGGAGACACGGAGAGACACGGGGAGACGGGGAGACACGGGGAGACGAGGTGACACGGGGAGACACGGAGACACGGAGACAGAGACACGGAGACGGAGAGACAGAGGGAGAGACACGGGGAGAGNGAGACACGGAGAGACACGGGGAGACATGGAGAGAGAGAGACATAGACAGAGACACGGGGAGACACGGAGAGACACGGGGAGACATGGAGAGACACGGAGAGACATGGAGACACGGGGAGACACGGGGAGACACGGAGAGACATGGAGACACGGGGAGACATGGAGACACGGGGAGACACGGAGACATGGAGAGACACGGAGAGACACGTGGAGAGACACGTGGAGACACGGAGAGACATGGAGACACGGGAGACACGAGGAGACACGGAGACACGAGGAGACACGGAGACAATGGGAGATGCACAGATACGCAGGGAGAGACAGAGAGGGGCACACAGACAGACACAGAATCAGAATCTCTACTCAGACTGGCGCAATCTGATAAGCTGCAAAGCGCTTCACAGATGTCCAGTAGGGGCTTTGATGGGGCGGGGGGTTGATCTGTCGGTACGGGGTCAGGTGCAGAGAGAGAGGGGGGGTGTGTGAGCGAGTGAGTGAGTGCCACATGGACGCACACCCAGAGGATAAACGGACACGCGCAAAGGCACGGAAGCCCGCGCCTGCTCGTGCCAGGCTGGGTGCACCGTTGAGCCCGTCGCGTGAAGTGTCTAAGGCTCGCTGCCGGCGGGCAGGAGGAGGTCGCGGGACAGAGCCTGCAGGTGCCACGGGTCGACTGACCGAGATGGCTGGCCGCTGCGTTTTAGCCGCCTTTGCGCTCCGCTCGTTGTTGTGAGCGTCGCTCCTCCGCCCTCCGTTGTTGTTGGAGGGCGACTGCTTCCAACTGCCCAGTAGCAAGCAGCGTCCTTCACGAGCCTCCTTCACAGAGGCCGATCTTGACACCGCTGGTACCGGTCATCGGCAAGTCCACTCAGCTCCACGTCCTCTTGTACCACGTCACTCCATCTCTTCTCTAGCCCGTGCCACGCCCGTTTAGCCCCCTCGATCCGGCCGAACAAAAGCTGTGTAGGCATGCGGTGGCTGGGCATGCGGGCTACATGACCCAGCCAACGCAGCCTTGCCTGCCCGGAGGAGCTCACCGATGTGACTTTGTCCAGATCTTTCAAGGATTTGTGAGCTCCTCGCACAATCCGGCCTCCGGTTAAACCCAGGATGGATCGTAGGCAGGCCAGCCTCAATGTTTCTAACCGGCGAAGATGTTCCATTAGAGGGCCCCACGTTTCGCAAGCGTAGAGAAAGGGAGGGCATGGCTGTGGCTGAGAAGACCGAAGCTTTTCGTGGAGAGATGGAGACGCTGTCTTTCCGACAGACGTGTTTTTCACCTGAGGACGGCTGCTTGCGTTGTGGCCGAAACGTCGTGAGAATTGTATTTTATTATGTTTATTTTTATTATTTCCCTTCTACGTGACTTTACCGAAAGAACCAAGAAGATGGAGCCATGTTGCAGCATTAGGCAGCCGATGCAATGATAATGCCACTTGTTTGAGTTTGAGTTTGACCTCTGCTGCCGTACCGGAGTTGCCCACGTACGGGAACTCCTCCGCTCTCTCCACAACTTCTCCATCACTTGAGTTAATACTTCACCACGCCAATTGTGGATTTACTCTCCAACACACCGGTGGGCTGAAGTAGTAACTCATTCACCATTGGAACCTCATTTGCCAGTAAAATATGGTTATTGTTATTTTTTACCCTTCTATCTGGCAACAAAACTCACACCTTTTTTTACAAGGAGTCATGTTTGCATAGACCACAATACCTGCAGTCATAATGCAAACAAAAAACATAATTCTGATAATGTATGTGCACTGTCCTTGAAGTTGATTGGTCCACACCCGAGACAGCTTTCCTTAGAGCCTAGTCTCTGGCTAATTGACTGTGTCGGGTGGTGGAGGGGTTACGACCCAACATTTATACTTTCGCGATCTAACCTAAAAAATTTTTTATCATGAGTTGCGATGATGTCGCGTAGGGCAGTCTGCACACGAACGCCACCCTCCATCATCATCACCACGGTGGCTAGGAGATGTTAACTACCTCGCCTGGTATACAGGAGGTCGTGATTTAAATGCCGACCCTGACGCCTGTGCTGTCTATTTGAAGTTGCGTGACTCTCTCTCATCATCATCACTACGGGGCTAGGAGATGTCTACCTCGCTGTCTCAGGAGGTCGTGGGTTCGATCCGACCCTGACGCCTGCTGCTGTATATTTGAAGTTTGCGTCTCTCTCTCTCATCATCATCATCATCACCACGGTGGCTAGGAGATATTAACTACCTCGCCTGGTCTACAGGAGGTCGTGATTTAAATGCCGACCCTGACGCCTGCTGCTGTCTATTTGAAGTTTGCGTGCCTCTCTCTCATCATCATCATCATCACGGTGGCTAGGAGATGTTAACCACCTCGCTGGTCTACAGGAGGTCGTGGGTTCAATGCCGACCCTGACGCCTGCTGCTGTATATTTGGAGTTTGCGTCTCTCTCTCATCATCATCGGTGGCTAGGAGATGTTAACTACCTCGCCTGGTCTACAGGAGGTCGTGGGTTCAATGCCGACCCCGCCTGCTGCTGTATATTTGGAGTTTGCGTCTCTCTCTCATCATAATCACGGTGGCTAGGAGATGTTAACTACCTCGCTGGTATACAGGAGGTCGTGGTTCAATACCGACCTGACGCTGCTGCTGTATATTTGAAGTTTGCGTGTCTCTCATCATCATCATCACCACGGTGGCTAGGAGATGTTAACTACCTCGCTGGTCTACAGGAGGTCGTGGGTTCAATGCCGACCCTGACGGCTGCTGCTGTCTATTTGAAGTTTGCGTCTCTCTCTCATCATCAGCACAACGGTGGCTAGGAGATGTTAACTACTCGCCTGGTCTACAGAAGGTCGTGGGTTCAATACCGACCCTGAGTTTGCGTGTCTCTCTCTCGCTCATCATCATCATCACCACGGTGGCTAGGAGATGTTGACTACCTCGCCTGGTCTACAGGAGGTCGTGGGTTCAATACCGACCCTGACGCCTGCTGCTGTCTATTTGAATTCTAGATTTGAAGCTTTCGTGACTGCAAGGATTCATATTCTTGGGTTTTATCGGTAAAGTCACGTAGGTAAAAAAAATTAAAATTTATTTTACTTTTATACATTTTAATTTTTTTACCTACGTGACTTTACCGAAAAAACCCAAGAATATGTCTATTTGAAGTTTGCGTGCCGCTCTCTCTCGCCGTGGTCACGTGGATTTTTCTCCGGGTCCTCCGCTTCTCCCCTGCACATTTCGAATCGACGTCGCGCGTTTAGAAAGTTGGCCGCGTGGCATTTCCACGTGGTGGTGATGATGTAGAGCCACTTCTTTGAGCTCGAATTTGTGGCCAGGCAGCTTCTAAACAAATTTAGCTCCATTGCACAGTGGGGCCTTACCTGGTCAAATAAAAAAAAATCGTTGAGTTGAGTTTTTAGTTGAGTTCGCTTAAGAATGAATCTCTGTCCAATGCTTTGCCTGCTCTAAGGCTCCGGATCACTCTTCACGCTCCGTCAACAGGGGGTCATCCACCACCTAGATTTGAAGCTTTCGTGACTGCAAGGATTCATATTTTAGGTTTTTTCGGTAAAGTGACGTAGGTAAAAAATTAAAATTAATAAAATAAAAATAAAAATCACGACGTTTCCGTCTTCAGGTGGAACCGTCACAGCACGACAGCTGTATCAAGTGAGAAAATTCCAAGAAAACAGTCCTTGTATATAGGAGTCTTTGTTGTGTAGAATGGTTGACTGAGCCTATTGTTATGTAGAGGTGGTGCGGCTGAAATCACTGCCAGGAAATGAGTCTTTGTTGTGTAGAATGGTTGACTGAGCCTATTGTTATGTAGAGTGGTGCGGCTGAAATCGCTGCCAGGAAATGAGTCTTTGTTGTGTAGAATGGTTGACTGAGCCTATTGTTATGTAGAGGTGGTGCGGCTGAATTCGCTGCCAGGAAATGAGTCTTTGTTGTGTAGAATGGTTGACTGAGCCTATTGTTACGTAGGAACGCTCCAAATATGTGTAGTTAAATCTTTTTTGCATGGTTAATAACATTTTCCAATGATTACTAAGTTTGTACCCATCATCACGGTTGAAATTAAGTCTGTGTTTGTATATTTGGATGGTATCAGGAGGCTTGCAGAGCACCTTAGTCTCAACGCTCGCAACTTTCTCTTAGCGAGCCACGTGGCGTTTGAATCGGGCACATCTGACGGTCAGACACACGCACACACCAACACAACCACGGCGCTTGTGCCGTGACTGACGGTCAGACACACGCACACACCAACACAACCACGGCGCTTGTGCCGTGGCTGACGGTCAGACACACGCACACACCACCAAGCGCTTGTGCCGTGGCTGACGGTCAGACACACGCACACACCAACACAACCACGCGCTTGTGCCGTGACTGACGGTCAGACACACGCACACACCAACACAAGCACGGCACTTGTGCCGTGACTGACGGTCAGACACACGCACACACCAACACAACCACGGCGCTTGTGCCGTGACTGACGGTCAGACACACGCACACACCAACACCACGGCGCTTGTGCCGTGGCTGACGGTCAGACACACGCACACACCAACACAACCACGGCGCTTGTGCCGTGGCTAGGTGCACGTTGAGATCACGTGGGGTGTCGAAGGTTCTCTTTGCTGGTAGGAGGAGGTCACGGGACGGACCCAACAGGTGCCACGTGAGTTGACTTGACTGAGATGATTGGCTGATGCACCACCGTGCCCCACCCTTACTCCCCCACCCCCACTACCACCCCACCCCCACCACACCCACCCACACTCCACCCACTCCCCCCACCCACACCCACAATAATAAATGAATAAAAGTATAAATTGATAAATAAGAAACATTGGAACACGAATATTGCCGCTGTGCAAATGAACGCGGGCGGAGTGGGAGGAGGTGGGGGGGGAGGGAGTAGTGGTGGTGGGTGGAGGTGGTGGGGGTGGTGGGGTGGTGATGGTGGTGGTGGTGGTAGTTGTGGGTGGTGGTGGTGTTGTGGGTGGTGGTGGTTGTGGGTAGAGGTGGTGATGGTGGTGGTGGTTGTGGGTGGTAGGTGANGGTGGTGGTGGTGGGGTGGTTGTGGGTGAGGTGGTGGGGGTGGTGGTGGTGGTGGTGATGGTGATGGTGGTGGTTGTGGGGGTTTTAGAGTGGTGGTGGTGGTTGTGGGTGGAGGTTGGTAGTGGTAGTTGTGGGTGGAGGTGATGGTGGGGGTGGTTGTGGGTGGATGGTGGTGGTGGTTGGNAGTTGTGGTGGTGGTGGTGGTTGTGGGTGATGGTGGTGATGGGTGGTTGTGGGTGGTGTAGAGGTATGGTTGTGGGTGATGGTGGTTGTGGGTGGTGGAGCGTGATGGTGGTGAGTGAGGTGATGGTGGTGGTGGTGGGTGGAGGTGATGGTGGTGATGGTGGTGGTAGTTGTGGGTGGTAGTGGTGGTGGTGTGGTGGTGGTTGTGGTGGTGATGGTTTGGTGGTATGGTTGTGGTGGTGGTTGTGGTGGGGTGATGTGGAGAGTTTCGCCCGCGGCGTTCTCCCCGCCGCTGGGCCCGAGGCCCGGGGGGTCCCGTGCGGCCGCTCCTCCATAGCCACGTGACCATCGTTAGTGGTGGTGGGGGGTGGTGGTGGTGGTGGGTGGTGGTGGTGGGGTGGGTAGTGGTGGTGGGTGGTGGTGGTGGGTGGGTGGTGGTGATGGTGGGGTTTGGGTGGTGGCGGTGGTGGTGTTGATGGGGTGGTGGTGGGGGGGTGGTGGGGGGGAGGGATGATGGAGGGAGGGGGGTGGTGGTGGGGGGGGGTGGTGGCGGTGGTGGGATGGTGGTGGTGATGGGGTGGTGGTGGTGGGGGGTGGTGGTGGGTGATGGTGGTGGTGGTGGTGGGTGATGGTGGGGGGGGTGGTGGGGTGGGTGGTGGTGGTGGTGGTGGTGGGTGGTGGTGGTGGTGGTGTAGTGTGGTGGGTGGTGGTGGGTGGTGGTGGTGATGGTGGGGTTTGGTGGTGCGGTGGTGGGGGTGGTGTGTTGATGGGGGTGGTGGGTGGTGGTGGGGGGGGGTGGTGGCGGTGGTGGTGATGGTGGTGGTGATGGGGGTGGTGGTGGTGGGGGGGGGGTGGTGGTGGTGATGGTGGTGGTGGTGGTGGTGATGGTGGGGGGGGTGGTGGTGTGGGGGGGGTGGTGGGGGTGGGTGGTGGTGGGGGGGGGGTGTGGTGGTGGGGGTGGTGGTGGTGGGTGGTGGGTGGTGGGTGTGGTGGTGGGGGTGGGTAGTGGTGGTGGGTGGTGGTGGTGGGGGGGGTGGTGGGTGGTGGGGCGTGGTGGTGGTGGGTGGTGGTGATGGTGGGGTTTTGGTGGTGGCGGTGGTGGGGGTGGTGGTGTTGATGGGGGTGGTGGTGGGTGGTGGTGGGGGGGGTGGTGGGGGTGGTGGGGAGGGGATGATGGAGGGGGGGGGGTGACGGGTGCGGTGGGATAGAGGAACAGGTTGATCTTAACTTTGACGAAACAAAAATGTATTATTCTTTATAACGTGCGCCCTATGCGGCTGGTGTGTGTAGGTGTGTGTGTGTGTGTGTGTAGGTGTGTGTGGGTAAGTGTGTGTGTGTGNAGGTGTGTGTAGGTGTGTGTGTAGGTGTGTGTGGGTAGGTATGTGTGTGTAGGTGTGTGTGTAGGTGTGTGTGAGTCTGACCAATACATCACACACACCACACACTGTTTGTGTGAGTCTGTGTGAGTGAGTCTGTGTGGGTTGGTCAGTGTGTGTGTATGAGTGGGTCAGTGTGTGTGTATGAGTTAGTCTGTGTGTGTGGTCAGTGTGTCTGTATGAGTGAGTCTGTGTGTGTTGGTCAGTGTGTGTGTATGAGTGAGTCTGTGTGTGAGTGAGTCTGTGTGTGTGTGAGTCTGTGTATGAGTGAGTCTGTGTGTGTGAGTCTGTGTGTTGGTCAGTGTGTGTGTATGAGTGGGTCAGTGTGTGTGTATGAGTTAGTCTGTGTGTGTTGGTCAGTGTGTCTGTATGAGTGAGTCTGTGTGTGTTGGTCAGTGTGTGTGTGTGTGGTCTGTGTGTGTGTGTGTGAGTCTGTGTGTGAGTCTGTGTGTGTGTGTGAGTCTGTGTGTGTGTGAGTCTGTGTGTGTGTCTGTGTGTGTGTGTGAGTCTGTGTGTGAGTCTGTGTGTGAGTGAGTCTGTGTGTGAGTGTGTGTGAGGTGTGTGTGTGTGAGTGTGTGAGTGAGTCTGTGTGTGAGTGAGTCTGTGTGTGTGGTGCAGTGGTAGTGTTCCTGCGCTACGAACCCGCCCTAGGTCGACTCAGCCTCAAATGAGTACCTGGTGTGGTGTGTAGTAAACATCGCCACTGGGAGACAAAGGCGGTCGGGCGTGGTGCTGGCCCCCACCCCCTCGTGTGCCGTGCCGGCCTTCATAGGTGCTCGCTAACAGCACTTGCCCCGATAGTCTATTCAGGCTACACGGGGGATCTTTGTCTCTGTTTTGTCTGTCGGTCACTTCGTATATGTGCGTGTGTGTGTCCCACTCTCCCTCCTCTCTCTCCCCACTCTCCCCTATACTCTCCCACTCTCTCCCCACTCTCTCCCACTCTCCCACTCTCTCCCCCCCTCACTCTCTCCCCCCCACACTCTCCCCACTCTCCCCCCCCCCTCACTCTCCCACTCTCCCCCCCCTCACTCTCCCCACTCTCTCTCACTCTCCCCCCACACTCTCTCCCACACTCTCCCACTCTCTCACTCTCTCACTCTCTCCCCACTCTCTCTCACTCTCCCCCCCTCACTCTCCCCCCCCCCACACTCTCTCCCCACTCTCTCCCACTCTCCCCCCCCTCACTCTCTCCCCACTCTCTCCCCCCTCACTCTCTCCCACTCTCTCACCACTCTCTCACTCTCCCCACTCTCTCCCCACTCTCTCACCACTCTCTCCCCACTCTCTCCCCACTCTCCCCCACTCTCCCCCCCCTTACTCTCCCACTCTCTCTCACTCTCCCCCCCCACACTCTCTCCCACTCTCTCCCCACTCTCTCCCACTCTCTCCCACTCTCTCCCCACTCTCTCACTCTCCCCCCCCCTCACTCTCCCCACTCTCTCTCACTCTCCCCCCC
>WFAB01002543.1:0-32500 GCA_018977245.1 Lethenteron camtschaticum | reverse complement strand
CAACACCACCACCACAACCACAACCACCACCACAACACCACCACCACACCAACACCACCACCACCACAACCACAACCACCAACACCACCATCAACCGCCACCACCAACAACACNACCACCAACACCACCATCACCATCAACCACACCATCAACCATNACCACCACCACCACCAACACCACCATCACCACCGCCACCACCAACAACACCACCACCAACACCACATCACCATCAACCACCACCATCACCACCATCACCACCACCACCACCACCAACACCACCACCACCAACACCACCAACCACCAACTGCCACCACCAACACCACCACCACCAACACAACCACCAACACCACCATAATCACCACCACCAACCACAACCACCAACACCAACACCACCACCGCCACAACCACCAACACCACCAACACCACCACAACCACAACACCAACANCAACCGCCACACCACCACCACCACCACCACNACCGCCACCATCACCACCAAACCACCACCAACACCACCACCACCAACCACCACCATCTCCACCACCGCCACCACCATCACCACCGCCAACTGCACCATCCCACCATCACCATCAACCACCACCACCACCTCACCACCACACCACCACCATCACCACCACCAACACCATCACACCACCACCACCACCATCTCCACCACCATCACCACCATCACCATCATCACCACCACCACCACCATCACCACTACACCACCACAACCGCCACCAACACCATCACCACCACCACCATCACCACCATCACCACCACACCGCCACACCACCAATCACACCACCACCATCACCACTCCACCACCACAACCGCCACCAACACCATCATCACCACCACCACCACCATCACCACTACCACCACCATCACCACCATCACCACCACAACCGCCACCAACACCATCACCACCACAACCACCACACCGCCACCACACCATCACCACCACCACCACACCACCACCACCACCACCACCATCACCACCACCTCGTCATCACCACCATCACACACCACCACCACGNCACCACCGCCACCATCACCACCACAACCACCACCAACAACCACCACCATCACCACCACCATCTCCACCACCACCACCATCACCACCGGCAACTGACCATCACCACCATCACCATCATCACCACCACCACCACCATCACCNCCACCATCACCACATACCCCACAACCGCCANCAACACCATCACCACCACCATGCTCCACCACCACCACGCCACCACCACCACCACCACCACNGCCACCACCATCTCCCCACCACCCCACCACTATCACGTCATCGTCATCACCACCTCACGACTACCACCAACCGTGGTTGTTGATGTTTGTTGTTGTTGATGTTGTTGTTGTGTTGCGACGTTGTTGTGTGTGACGGTGTGTTGTTGTTGCCGAGGCTGCAGCAGTGNGCGCAAGTGCGTGTGCGCTTCCAGTGGAGTGTGCGCACAGGTGGAGCAGCGCCTGGGTGTGTGAACCTGCGAAGCTGAGGCAGCGGGTGGCGGCCTGCGGGGCCTGGGCGAGTCTACAGCTGCGGGTCAGTGTGTGACTGTGTGTGTNACTGTGTGTATGTCTGTGTGTGCACTGTNTGTGTGTGTGTGTGTGTGGTGTGTGTGTNTGTTTGTGTGTGTGTNTGTGTGTGTGTGTGTGTCTGTGTGTGTTGGTGTGTGTGTGTGTGTGTGTGTGTGTGCGTGTGTGTGTGTGTGTGAGTGTAGGTGTGTTCTGTGTGTGTGTGNCTGTGTGGTTGTGNGTGTGTGTGTGTGTGTGTGTNACGTCTGTGTGTGTGTGTGTGNNTGTGTGTGTGTCTCTTGNGTCTGTGTGTGTGTCTGTGTCNGTGGTCCTGNGTGTGTGNCTCTGTGTGTGTGTCACTGTGGTGTGTCACTGTTGCTCTCTCTCTGTGTCNGTGTGTCTCTGTGTGTGTGTCACTGTGTGTGTGTGNGTGTCTCTGTGTGTGTCTCTGTGTGTGCAGCANCAGGAGGAGTTNGTCTCTGGGTCTCANGCGAGTGTNCACTNCAGGANGAGNTGCGTGNCTCTCTCTGTGTGTCTCACGGCGTGTCTCTCTGTGTCTCTGTGTGTCTCTCTGTGTGTGTCTGTATCTCACGGCGTGTCTCTGTGTCTCTCTCTGTGTCTCACGGCGTGTCTCTCTCTCTGTGTCTCTGTGTGTCTCTGTGTGTCTCACGGCGTGTCTCTCTAGTGTGTGTCTCTCTGTGTCAGTGTGTGTCTCTCTGTGTGTGTCTCTGTGTATCTTTGTGTGTCTCTCTCTCACGGCGTGTCTCTCTCTGTGTCTGTCTCTGTGTGTGCAGCACAGGAGGAGTCATCGTCTGGATCTCTGGAGGAGCGAGTGTGCACTGCGGGAGTGCGTGTCTCTGTGTGTGTCTCTTTGTGTCAGCAGCAGGATGAATCNTCATCGTCTCTGGAGTCTGTGGAGGAGCGAGTGTGCAGGCTNCAGGACGAGCTGTGTGTCTCTCTGTGTCTCTGTGTGTGCAGCGCAGGATGAATCATCGTGTCTCTNGAGTCTGTGGAGGAGCGCTCAGTGTGCACTGCAGGACGAGTGTGTCTCTCTCTGTCTCTCTGNGTGTGCAGTCAGCAGGATGAATCAGTNGTCTCTAGAGTCTCTGGAGGAGCGAGTCACTGCAGGACGAGTGCGGCTGCACAAGGCCGAGTGCAGGCCAAGAGCGAGGAGCTGAGTTCTCACAGGTTGCGGGTACCGGGTCGCCACGGTTACGGGGCTAGGTTACTGGGTTGCTAGGTTACTGGGTTGTAGGTGCACCATGGTTATTGGGTTACTAGGTCACCATGGTTACTGGGTTGCTAAGGTGAGTGAGTGAGTGGTGAGTAGCGAGCGAGTGGGTGAGCGAGCGAGCGGNTGAGTGAGTGGTGAGCGAGCGAGTGAGTGGGAGCAGATGNGGTGAGCGAGCGAGTGTGTGAGTGGTGAGTGAGTGAATGAGCGAGCGAGTGAGCGAGCGGCTGAGCGTGAGTGGGCGAGTGAGTGGGTGAGTGGGTGGGTGAGTGGGTGGGTNAGTGGGTGAGTGAGCGAGCGAGTGAGTGAGTGAGTGAGCGAGCGAGCGTGTGAGTGAGCGAGCGAGTGTGTGAGTGTGNGGTGAGTGGGTGAGTGAGTGAATGAGCGAGCGGTGGGCGAGTAGTGGGTGAGTGGTGGGTGAGTGGGTGGGTGAGTGGGTGGGTGAGTGGTGAGTGAGTGAATGAGCAGCAGTGATGAGTGAGCGANNGAGTGGGTGAGTGGAGCGAGTGAGTGAGCACGCGGCGGGTGAGTGAGCGAGCGAGTGGGTGACTGAGTGGGTGAGTAGTGGGTGAGTGAGTGAGTGAGTGACCNAGCGGGCGGTGAGCGGGCGAGCGAGTGAGTGGCGGGTGAGCGAGTGAGCGGGCGAGCGAGTGAGTGAGCGTGTGTGCGTCTGCCNAGGTGCCTGCGCGACTTAGGTGNAGCGTCGAGCGTCTGGGTGAGCGTGGCGAGGTGAGCGTGTGAGGAGGGTGCAGGTCAACNTGGCCGAGCCAGTGACCCGTCACGGAGCCGGAGGGCAGCTGGGTGTCACTGNAGCTCAGAGACTTTGTGCGACAGCAAGGTGAGTGAGTGGGTGGGTGGGTGGGTGAGTGGGTGGGTGGGTGGGTGAGTGGGTGGGTGGGTGGGTGGGTGGGTGGGGGTGGGTGGGTGGTGGGTGGGTGAGTGGGTGGGTGAGTGAGTGGGTGGGTGGGTGGGTGAGTGGGTGGGTGGGTGGGTGGGTGATCGTGGGTGAGTGGGTGGTGGGTGGGTGGGTGGGTGGGCTGGGTGGGTGGGTGGGTNAGTGAGTGAGTGGGTGGGTGAGTGGNTGGGTGGGTGAGTGGTGGGTGGGTGGTTGAGTGGGTGGGTGGGTGAGTGGGTGGGTGGGTGGGTGGGTGGGTGGTGGAGTGAGTGAGTGGGTGGGTGGGTGGGTGGGTGGGTGGGTGGGTGAGTGGGTGGGTGGGTGGGTGGGTGAGTGGGTGGGTGGGTGAATGGGTGGTGGGGGGTAGAGTGGGTGGGTGGGTGAGTGGTGGGTGGGTGGGTGGGTGGTGGGTGGGTGGNTGGGTGAGTGGGTGGGTGGTGAGTGGGTGGGTGGGTGAGTGGGTGGGTGGGTGAGTGGGTGGTGGGTGNGTGGGTGGGTGGGTGAGTGGGTGAGTGGGTGGGTGTGGTGAGTGGGTGGGTGGGTGNGTGGGTGGTGGGTGATGTGGGNGGGGTGGGTGGGTGAGTGGGTGGGTGGGTGGGTGAGTGGTGGGTGGGTGGTGGGTGGGTGGGTGGGTGGGTGGTGAGTGGTGGGTGGGTGGGTGGGTGGGTGAGTGGGTGGGTGAGTGGTGGGTGGTGTGGTGGGTGAGTGGGTGGGTGAGTGGGTGGGTGGGTGGGTGAGTGGGTGGTGGTGGGTGGGTGAGTGGTGGTGGGTGGGTGGGTGGGTGAGTGGGGGATGGGGGGGGGGTGGGTGGGTGGGTGGTGGGTGGGTGGGTGAGTGGGTGGNTGGGTGAGTGGGTGGGTGGGTGAGTGGTGGGTGAGTGGTGGTGGGTGGGTGAGTGGGTGAGTGGGTGGGTGTGGTGGTGGGTGAGTGGNGGGTGGGTGGNTGAGTGGTGGGTGGGTGGTGGGTGAGTGGTGGGTGAGTGAGTGGGTGAGTGGGTGGTGGGTGAGTGGGTGGGTGAGTGGGTGGGTGGGTGGGTGGTGAGTGGGTGAGTGGTGGGTGAGCGGATGGTGGGTGAGTGGGTGGTGNGTGGGTGGGTGAGTGGGTGGGTGAGTGGTGGGTGGGTGGGTGAGTGTGTAGTGGGTGGTGGTGAGTGGTGGGTGNTGGGTGGGTGAGTGGTGTGGTGAGTGGGTGAGTGAGTGGTGAGTGGGTGAGTGGGTGGGTGGGTGGGTGGGTGGGTGAGTGGGTGGGTGGGTGGTACCGGGGAGTGGGTGGTGGGTGGGTGAGTGGGGGAGTGGGTGAGTGGGTGGGTGAGTGGGTGGTGGGTGGGTGGTGGGTGGTGAGTGGGTGGGTGGGTGAGTGGGTGGGTGAGTGGTGAGTGGGTGGTGGGTGGGTGAGTGGTGGGTGGGTGGGTGGGTGAGTGGTGGTGGGTGAGTGGGTGGGTGAGTGGGTGGGTGGGTGAGTGGGTGGGTGAGTGAGTGAATGAGTGGGTGGGTGGTGGATGAGTGGGTGGTGGGTGGGTGGGTGAGTGGGTGGGTGGGTGGGTGGGTGGGTGGTTGGNTGGGTGGTGGGTGAGTGGGTGGGTGGGTGGGTGAGTGGGTGGGTGGGTGGGTGGGTGGTGAGTGGGTGGGTGGGTGGTGGGTGAGTGGGTGGGTGGGTGGGTGGGTGGTNGTGGTGGGTGGGTGAGTGGGTGGGTGGTGGGTGGGGGGGTGGGTGGGTGGGTGGGTGAGTGAACGGTGGGTGGGTGNGTGGGTGGGTGGGAGTGGGTGGGTGAGTGGGTGGGTGGTGGGTGAGTGGGTGAGTGGGTGGGTGAGTGGTGGGTGGTGAGTGGGTGGGTGGGTGAGTGGGTGGGTGGGTGGGTGAGTGGGTGGTGAGTGAGTGGGTGGTGGGTGGNTGGGTGAGTGGGTGGTGGGTGAGTGGGTGGGTGGGTGGGTGGGTGGTGTGAGTGGGTGGGTGAGTGAGTGGGTGGTGAGTGGGTGGGTGAGTGGGTGGGTGAGTGGGTGGGTGAGGGGGGGTGGGTGGGTGAGTGGGTGAGTGGGTGGGTGGGTGAGTGGGTGGGTGATGGTGGGTGAGTGGTGGTGGGTGAGTGGGTGGTGNGTGGGTGAGTGGGTGAGTGGTGGGTGGGTGGGTGAGTGGGTGGGTGGGTGGGTGGTGGGTGAGTGGGTGGTGGGTGGGTGAGTGGTGGGTGGGTGAGTGGGGAGTGGGTGGGTGGTGGGTGGTGGGTGGGTGGTGGGTGGGTGAGTGGGTGGGTGGGTGGGAGTGGGTGGTGAGTGGGTGGGTGGGTGGGTGAATGGGTGGGTGGGTGAGTGGGTGAGTGGGTGGTGGTGAGTGGGTGGGTGGTGTACAGGTGAGTGGGTGGGTGGTGAGTGGGTGAGTGGGTGGGTGGTGGGTGGTGGGTGGGTGGGTGGGTGGTGAATGGNTGGGTGAGTGGGTGAGTGGGTGGGTGAGTGGGTGGGTGGGTGGTGAGTGGGTGGGTGGGTGGTGAGTGGGTGGGTGGGTGGGTGGGTGGGTGGGTGAGTGGTGGGTGGGTGGGTGAGTGGGTGGGTGGTGGGTGAGTGGGGGGTGGGTGGGTGAGTGGGTGGGTGGGTGGGTGGGTGGGTGGGTGGGTGGGTGTGGGTGGGTGGGTGAGTGGGTGGGTGGTGGGTGGGTGGGTGGGGGAGTGGGTGGTGGGTNGGGTGGGTGGGTGGGTGGGTGAGTGGGTGAGTGGGTGGGTGAGTGGGTGAGTGGGTGGNTGGGTGGTGAGTGGGTGAGTGGGTGATGGGTGGGTGAGTGGGTGGNTGGGTGGGTGGGTAAGCGGGTGGGTGGGTGAGCGGGTGAATGAGTGGGTGGGCAGGTGTGAGTGTGTGTAAGTGTGTGTGTGTTAGAAACATTCAGGCTGGCCTGCCTACGATCCATCCTGGGTTNAACCTGCAGGCTGGATTGTATGAGGAGCTCACAAATCCTTGAAAGTCCGATCAGTGAGCTCCTCCGGCAGGCGAGGCTGCGTTGGCTGGGTCATGTAGCGCGCATGCCCAGCCACCGCATGCCTAAACAGCTTTTGTTCGGCCGGATCGAGGGGGTAAACGGGCGCGGCACGGGCTAGAGAAGAGATGGAGTGATGTGGTACGGGAGGACGTGGAGCTGAGTGGACTTGCCGATGACTGGTACCAGCGGTGCAAGATCGGCCTCAGTGGAGGAGGCTCGTGAAGGACGCTACTGGGCAGTTGGAGGCAGTCGCCCTCCAACAACAACGGAGGGCGGAGGAGCGACGCTCACAACAACGAGCGTAGCGCCGTGGCTAAAGCACAGCAAGTTGGCACAGTAGGGGGCACAGGTGGCGCATCAGCCAGTCATCTCGTCATCTCGGTCAGTCAACCCGTGGCACCTGGGTCTGCCCCCGTGACCTCCTGCCAGCGGGCGTTCGATACTTCACGTGGCCTCAAGGTGCACTTGGCCTGGCACAAGCGTCGTGGTGATGTCACCGCCACTTAGTGGCGAATGGCGGTTGTTGTTGTTGTTAGTGGGGAGCGGTGGTGCGCGTTAGCGCGNTGCGCTATGAACCTGGCGACCCGGGTTCGATTCCCGCTCACGGCCAACACCAGTGACGATTATCTGAACCGGTTCCGGGCCTCCCCTAGGTCGACTCAGCCTCAAATGAGTACCTGGTGTGGTGTGTAAACATCGCCACTGGGGAGACAAAGGCGGCCGGCGTGGTGCTGGCCACCCACCCCTAGTGTGCCGTGCCGGCTTCATAGGTGCTCGCTAACAGCACTTGCCCCTACAGTCTGTTAAGGCTACACGGGGGATCTTTGTCTTTTGTGTGTTCACCGAGCGGTGAACCGCTGACGCANGGCTGAGCACTTGCTGGACCACGATGCACTCGCTGCTGCCAAACTTCCGCCAGGTGAACCTCCCCACTACAACCACAACCACCACACCTTCACCACAACACCACCACACNACAACCACCACAACCACCACACCACAACCTGACCACCACCACCACACCACCACCACCACAACCACCACCACANCACCACCACANCCACTACCACGCACACCACACCACACCATACACCACACCACACCACAACCACCACCACACCACANACCACACACCACCACAACACACCACCACAACATCACCACAACCACCACCACCACCACAACCACCACCACCACAACCACACACCACCACCACAACTACCACCANCACTACAACCACCACAACCACCACCACCACAACACACAACCACCACAACCACCACAACACCACAACATTCTGGCACAACCACCACAACCACCACAACCACCACCACCACAANCAACACCACCACCACACCACAACCACCACCACCACAACCACCACCACCACCACCCAACCACCACCACCACCACCACCACAACCACCACCACCACCACCACAACCACCACACCACCACACCACCACCACAACCACCACCACCACAACCACCACACACCACCACAACCACAACCACCACAACCACCACACACCACCACAACCACCACAACCACCACAACCACTACCACCACCACCACAACTACCACCATCACTACAACCACCACAACCACCACCACCACAACACACAACCACCACAACCACCACCACNACCACCACAACCACCACAACCACCACAACCACCACCACACAACCACAACCACCACCACACCACCACAACAACCACCACCACCACCACAACCACCACCACACCACCACCACCACCACAACACCACCACCACCACCACCACCACCACTGACACAACCACACAACACACCACAACTGGCACACACCACGGGGGTGGGTAACCACCACCACCACCACACAACCACCACTACCACGCACACTCACCACCACAACCACCACACCACAACCACCACCACCACCACCACAACCACCACCACCACCACCACAACCAGCAGCATCGGGCTGCCCTGCTCCCTGCCTCCTACAGGAAGTGCTGATGCCCCAGAATGCAATGCAGCCGTGCCGCCACCTCGCCCTGAGAATCTTCAGCCGCGTGGGTCCCCCAGTGGGGGGCATCTCGGTGAAGGAGCATTTCGAGGTGGGGGGGTGGGGGGTGGGGGGGAGGGGGGGGGGTGGGGGGTGGGGGTGGGGAGGGTGGGGGGNTGGGAGGTGGGGGGTGAGGGGGGAGCGGGTGAGGTGTGGGGGGGGTGAGAGTGGGGGGGTTGAGCGTGTGGGGGAGTGAGTGGGTGAGCGTGGGGGGGTGATCGGGTGAGCGTGTGGGGGTTGAGCGTGTGGGGGAGTGAGTGGGTGAGCGTGTGGGGGTGAGCGGGTGAGCGTGTGGGGGTTGAGCGTGTGGGGGAGTGAGTGGGTGAGCGTGTGGGGGTGAGCAGGTGAGCGTGTGGGGGTTGAGCGTGTGGGGAGTGAGTGGGTGAGCGTGTGGGGGTGAGCGGTGAGCGTGTGGGGGTTGAGCGTGTGGGGGAGTGAGTGGGTGAGCGTGTGGGGGGTGAGCAGGTGAGCGGTGGGGGTTGAGCGTGTGGGGAGTGAGTGGGTGAGCGTGGGGGGGGTGATCGGTGAGCGTGTGGGGGGGTGAGCGTGTGGGTGGGTGAGCGTGCGTGAGTTGTGAGATGTTGACCACCTCCCCTGGTCTACCTTAGTCTGTCGGTTCGGCACCGGACCTTGCCGCTGTAAACTTGTCGTGCCCCCCCCTCTCCCCCCCCCGTGCCCCCCTCCCCCCCCCCCCCCCCTCCCCCCCGTGCCCCCCCCCGTGCCCCCCGTCCCCCCCCCTCTCCCCCCCCGTGCCCCCCGTGCCCCCGTGCCCCCCCCGTGCCCCCCGTGCCCCCCCGTGCCCCCCCCGTGCCCCCGTGCCCCCCCGTGGCCAGGTGAATGTGGTGCCACTGGAGCTGCGCCTCACCTACCACCTCTTCAAGAGGCTCATGGGGTTCTTCTTCCCGGGACGAGCCGCCGAGGACGACGAGGAGGACCCCTCGGGGTCGCCCCCGACGACGAGGACAAGTCTCGACTCGTTACCACGGGTAACCACCACTCGCTCACCATGGTTACTCACCACTCGCTCGCTCACTCACCTACTCGCTCACCCACTCACTCACTCTCGCTCACCTACTCGCTCGCACACCGCTCGCTCACTCGCTCGCTCGCTCACCACTCACCANCACTCACTCGCTCACTCACTCACCACTCGCTCACCACTCACCACTCACTCACCACTCGCTGTGTGTGTCTGTGTGTGTGTGTCTGTGTCTGTGTGTCTGTGTGTGTGTCTGTGTGTGTGTGTGTGTGTCTGTGTGTGTGTGTGAGCGGTAGTGTAGCGGTTAGCGCTGCGCTATGAACCCGGTGATCCGGGTTCGATTCCCGCTCACGGCAGACGATTATTTGAACCTGTCCCGGGCCTCTCCTAGGTCGACTCAGCNTCAAATGAGTACCTGGTGCGGTGTGTAAACATCGCCGCTGGGAGACAAAGGCGGCCGGGCTGGTGCTGGCCACCCACCCCTCGTGTACCGTGCCGGCTTCATAGGTGCTCGCTAGAGCACTTGCCCCTACAGTCTGTTCAGGCTACACGGGGGATCTTTATTTTGTCGATGTGTGTTTAGGGACGCCGGACTCAGCTGGGGGGTGATGACCCCCGGGCCCCCTCCCTCGCCAAGGGGGGGGNCTGCCCCGGGGGGAGCGCTGAGACGATCATTCCGCAGGACACCCCACGAGGTGAGACACACACACACAGACACACACACAGACACACAGACACACACACAGACACGCACACAGNCACACACAGACACACACACACACACAGACACACACAGACACACACAGACACACACAGACACACACACACTCACACACACACACTCACCCACAACAACAACAACAACCGCCATTCAGGCCACTAAGTGGCGGTGACGTCACCACGACGCTTGTGCCAGGCCAAGTGCACCTTGAGGCCACGTGAAGTGTTGAACGCCCGCTGGCAGGAGGTCACGGGNCAGACCCAGCAGGTGCCACGGGTCGACTGACCGAGATGACCGAGATGACTGGCTGATGCACCACCTGTGCCCCCTACTGTGCCCCCTACTCCGTGTGTCTCCGTGTCTCTCCCCGTGTCTCCCCGTGTGTCTCGGTGTGTCTCGGTGTGTCTCCGCGTCTCTCCGTGTGTCTCCGTGTGTCTCCGTGTGTCTGTGTGACTCCGTGTGTCTCCGTGTGTCTCCGTGTCTCTCCGTGTGACTCCGTGTCTCTCCGTGTGTCTCCGTGTGTCTCCACGTGTCCCCGTGTCTCTCCGTCTGACTCCGTGTGTCTCCGTGTGTCTCCNTGTGTCTCTNCGTGTCTCCGTGTCTCTCCGTGTGACTCTGTGTCTCCGTGTGTCTCCGTGTGTCTCTGCGTGTCTCCGTCTCTCTCCGCTTGTTTCCATGTCTCCGTGTGTCTCCGTGTCTCCCCGCGTGTCTCCCCATGAGCAGCAGCCGCCTGCCGTCTTCGACGACATCGAGAAGATGAACACGGGGAGCGGGCAGCACGCAACCCTCGTTCTCTACATCAGATCCCGAGGTGCCTATCACAGTGAGACAAGGTGAGTGATGACACGGGGAGACACGGAGAGACACACGGGGAGAGACACGGGNAGCACGGAGACACAGAGNAGAGAGANACACGGGAGACACAGAGACGGAGACACGGGGAGAGNCACGGAGACACGGAGACACGGGGAGGAGACACGGGGAGACACAGAGACACGGAGAGAGACACGGTGAGTACATGGAGAGAGACACGGGNAGACACGGAGACACGGGAGACACGCGGGAGAGACACACGAGACAGAGACACTTGGGAGACGGGAGACACGGGGGGAGACGACACGGGNGNGACACGGGGCCCCCACGAGAATCGGGGAGACACGGGGCCCCAGAGACGGGGAGACACACAGAGACACGGGGGAGACGCGGGGAGAGACGCGGGGAGACACGGGAGAGACGGGGAGACACACAGAGACACGGGGAGACGCGGGAGAGACGGGGAGACACGGGGAGACACGGGGAGACACGNAGTCACTCGTTTATTTAGAGCCGTTACCTCACGTCACCCCCACGTGACACCCACGCTACCCCACGTGACCCCACGTGACCCCATGTTACCCCACGTGACCAGGGAGAGAAAGACAAGAACATTGAGGACGTGAGGGACTCAGCTGGTGCTGCCCTGCACGGAGTTTCACAACAAGACGTGGAGTGGCACGACCTCGCCATGGCCATCAAGAGGGACAGTCGCAGNCACTGCTGGCACAGGTGGGGGGTGGGGGGGACACGGGNTGGGGGTGGGGGGTGGGTTGGTGCGGCACAGGTGGGGGGGGCACAGGTGGGGGGTGGGGGGGGGGTGGGGGTGGGGGGTGGGTGGGGGGTGGGCACGGNGGTGGTGGTTGGTGCGGCACAGGGGGTGGGGGGGTGGGTCACGGGTGGGGGGTTGGTGGGTGGGTGGGTTGGGGGGGGTGGCTGGTTTTTNGGTGGGTGGGGGGGTGGTGGGTGGGGGTGTGTGGGTGGGGGATGGGTGGGGGTGGGTTGAGTGGGGGGTGGTGGGTGGGTGGGTTGGTTGGTAGTGGGTTGGTGGGCAGGGTGGGATGCGAAAGTGGGGGTTGGTGGGAGGGGGTGCTCCTTGAGTCTACNGTGTCTCTGTCTCCCCGCGTCTCCCNGTGTCTCCCCGCGTCTCCCCGCGTCTCCCGCGTCTCGTGTGTCTCCCGCGTCTCCCCGTGTCTCGTGTCTCCGCGCTCTCCCGCGTCTCCCCGTGTCTCCCCGTGTCTCTCTCTCCGTGTCTCCTCGCGTCTCCCCGTGTCTCCCGTGTCTCCTCTTCCCCGCCCTCCCCGTGTCTCCCCGTGTCTCCCCTCCCCGTGTCCCCCAGGCGCTCCCCCGTGTCTCCCGTGTCTCCNCTCCCCCGTGTCTCCATCGCGTCTCCCCGCGTCTCCCCGTGTCTCCCGTGTCTCCTCGCGTCTCCCCGTGTCTCCCGTGTCTCCCCGTGTCTCCTCAGCGTCTCCCCGTGTCTCCCCGTGTCTCCCGTGTCTCCNCGCGGAGTCTCCCCGTGTCTCCCNGTGTCTCCCNGCGTCTCCCCGCGTCTCTCTCTCTCCCCGGTCTCCCCGTGTCCCCGCGTCTCCCGTGTCTCCCCGCGTCTCCCCCGCGTCTCCCNGTGTCTCCCCCGCGTCTCCCGTGTCTCCCCGCGTCTCCCCNGCGTTTCCCGCGTCTCCCCGCGTCTCCCCGCGTCTCCCGCGTCTCCCCGAGTCTCCCCGCGTCTCCCCAGGTGGGGGGCGTCTCCCCGCGTCTCCCGCGTCTCCCGCGGTCTCCCGCGTCTCCCCGCGTCTCCCCTGGCGTCTCCCCGCGTCTCCCCGTCTCCCTCTCCCGCGTCTCNCCCGTGTCTCCCCGCGTCTCCCCGCGTCTCCCCGCGTCTCCCGTGTCTCCCCGCGTCTCCCCCGTCGTGTCTCCCGTGTCTCCCCGCGTCTCCCGCGTCTCCCGCGTCTCCCGCGTCTCTCCCGTCTCACCGTGTCTCCCGTGTCTCCCGCGTCTCCCCGTCTCTCCCGTGTCTCCCCGTGTCTCCCGCGTCTCCCGTGTCTCTGTCTCCCCGCGTCTCCCCGTGTCTCCCCGCGTCTCCCCGTGTCTCCCCGCGTCTCCCCGCGTCTCCCCGCGTTCGCTCCCCGCGTCTCCCGCGTCTCCCCGCGTCTCCCCGTGTCTCTCNCCCCGTGTCTCCCCGTGTCTCCCCGTGTCTCCCGCGTCTCCCNAGGCCTCAAAGAGAAGCTTCGCCTGAAGGCGCGGGCACCGCCAGCGTGACACCGCTCCCACCACCTCCTCCGGTAGCACCTCCGGTGGTGGTGGTGGTGGTGCACCGTCGGTGTCCGTCAGCGGCCGCTGGGAGGTTGGCGGTGTGGCGGCGGTGGTGGCGGTGGTGGCGGTGGTGGTGGTGGTGGTGTCCACCCAGGAAGGAAGTGGAACGGGCCCGGCTGCTGCTGTTGGCGAGAAGCTGGGACGCCGGCCGGGAGAGAGCCAGCCAGCTCGGAAAAGCCGCCTCTTTCACTCCTCCAAGAAGTGACTCCGGCAGCAACAACAACAACCACCACCACCACCACACTACTACTGCTATTACCACTACTACCACCACACCACCACCACCACTACTACTACTACTACCACACTACCACCACCACTACAACCACCACCACCACTACTACNACTATTACCACTACACTACACCACTACTACCACCACCACTACAACCACCACCACCACTACTACACCTATTACACTACNACACACAGAGACAGAGAGCACAGAGACTAGCACAGAGACGACACAGAAACACCACAGAGACACACAGAGACAAACAGAGACACACAGAGACACCACACANACACAGAGACACACACACACACACACACACACACACNGAGAGACACAGACACACACAGACACACACAGAGACAGACCAGACACACACAGACACAGACACACACAGACACAGAGACACACACACAGACACACACACACNTACAGACACAGACAGACACAGAGACACACACAGACACACACACACACACACACACACAGAGACACACACACACACACACACACACAGACACACACAGAGACACACACAGAGACACAGAGACATACACACACAGACACACACACACAGACACACACAGAGACACAGACAGAGACAGTTCAGAGACACACAGAGACACACACAGAGACACAGACAGACAGACACACACACACAGACACAGA
Source organism: Lethenteron camtschaticum (assembly GCA_018977245.1). Lineage (NCBI taxonomy): Eukaryota > Metazoa > Chordata > Hyperoartia > Petromyzontiformes > Petromyzontidae > Lethenteron > Lethenteron camtschaticum. Next base: position 18,108 of record WFAB01002543.1, on the reverse strand, counting down.
GACACACACAGAGACACAGACACACAGAGACACACACAGACACACACACACAGACACATACACACACACACAGAGACACACACACACAGACACACACACACACAGACACACACACACAGACACACACACAGTCACACACNGACACAGAGACACACACAGACACACACACACACAGAGACACACACACACCGACAGACACACACACAGACACAGAGACACACACAGAGNCACAGAGACAGCTGCCTGTCTGTCGGTGTCTTCAATGTGGTCACGGCGACTGTAGCAGAGACACCCTGAGCAGCTGCCAGGGGGTGTAGGGTGTGTGTGTGTGTGTGGGTGTGTGTGTGTGTGNAGGTGTGGTGAGGTGTGTGTGTGNAGGTGTGTGGTGAGGNGTGTGTCAGGGTGTGTGTAGGGAGTGTAGTGTGAGGGGTGTGTGTGGGTGTGTGTAGGGTGTAGGTGTGTGTGTGTAGGGGTGTGTGTGAGAGTGTGTGTGTAGGTGGTGTGTGGTGTGTGTGTGTGNGGGTGTGTGGGTGTGTGGGGGTGTGTGTGTGTGTGTGTAGGAATGTGTAGGTGTGTGTGTAGGTGTGTGTGTGAGGTGTGTGTAGGGGTGTAGGTGTGNGTGTGTGNGTAGGTGTGTGTGTGTGTGTGGGTGTAGGGGTGTGTGTAGGTGTGTGTGGTGTGTGTGTGTGTAGGAGTGTGNAGGTGTGTGTGTAGGTGTGTGTGTGTGTGTTGTGTAGGTGTGTGTGTGTGTGGTTGTGTGTAGGGTGTGTGTGTGTAGGGTGTGTGTGTAGGAGTGTGTGTAGAGGGGTGTAGGTGTGTGTGTAGGAGTGTGTGTGTGNGTAGGGTTGTAGGTGTGTGTAGGGTGTGTGTGGTGTAGGTGTGTGTGTGTGTGTGTGTAGGTGTGTGTGTGTGTGTAGGNGTGTGTGTGTGTAGGTGTGTGTGTAGGTGTGTGTGTGGAGGTGTGTGTAGGTGTGTGTGTGNAGGTGGTGTGTGTNGTGTGTGTGTACACGGTGTGTGTGTGNAGGTGTGTGTGTAGGAGGTGTGTGTGTGTAGGTGTGTGTGTGTGTAGGTGTGTAGGGTGTGTGTGTGCGGAGGTGTGTGTGTGTGTGTGTGTGTGTGTGTGTGTAGGTGTGTGTGTGTAGGGGTGTGTGTAGGGGTGTGTGTGGGAGTNGTGTGCGGTTAGCGCGTANGCTATGAACCTGGGACCCGGGTGTTCCCGTCACGGCTAACACNGTGACGATTATCTGAAGGTCCTGGGCCTCCCTAGGTGACTCAGCCTTAATGAGTAGGTGCGNTGTGTGTTGCCACTGGGAGAAGGCGGTGGGCGTGGTGNTGGCCACCCACCCCTGTGTACNGTTCCGTTCATAGGTGTGTAACAGTGTGTCTGTGGCTATAGGGGGATCTTTGTCTTTGTGTGTGGGTGTGTGTAGGGGGTGTGTGTGTTGTAGGTGTGTGTGTAGTGTGTGTGTGTGTAGTGTGTGTGTGTGTANGTGTGTGTGTGTGTGTGTGTGNAGGTGNGTGTGTGTGTAGGTGTGTGTGTGTGNAGGGTGTGTGTTGTCGGTGTGTGTGTGTAGGGGTGTGTGTGTGTGTGTGTAGGGGTGTGTGTGTGTGTCTACAGTGTGTGTAGGTGTGTGTAGGGTGTGTNGTGGTGTGTGTGTGTGTGTGTGTAGGTGTGTGTGTGTAGGGGTGTGTGTGTGTAGGTGTGTGTAGNGTGTAGGGGTGTGTGTGTAGGGTGTGTGTGTGTGTGTGTAGGTGTGTGTGTGTGTGTAGGTGTGTGTGTAGGTGTGTGTGTAGGGTGTAGGTGTGTGTGTGTAGGAGTGTGTAGGTGTGTGTGTAGGGTGTGTGTGTGTAGGGGTGTAGAGGTGTGTGGTGTAGGGGTGTGTGTGTGGTGTGTGTGTGTGTAGTGTGTGTGGGTGANGTGTAGGTGTGTGTGTGTGTGTAGGGTGTTGTGGGTGTGTGTGTAGGTGTGTGTGTAGGGGTGTGTGTGTGTGTAGGTGTGTGGTGTGTAGGGGTGTGTGTGTGTGANGTGTGTGTGTGTGTGTAGGGGTGTGTGTGTGTAGGGATGTGTGTGTAGGTAGTGTGTGTTGTGTGTGTAGGTGTAGGTGTGTGTGTAGGTGTGTGTGTAGGTGTGTGTGTAGGTGTGTGTGTAGGTGTGTGTGTAGGGGTGAGGGGGTGTGTGTGTGTGTAGGTTGTGTGTAGGGTGTAGGTGTGTGTTGTGTGTGTGTATAGTGTGTGTAGGGGTGTGTGTGTAGGGTGTGTGTGTGTGTGTAGGTGTGTGTGTGTAGGTGTGTGTGTGTAGGTTTGTGTATGGGTGTAAGGGTTGTGTGTGTATAGGGGTGTGTGTGTAGGTGTGTGNGTAGGTGTGTGTGTGTAGGTGTGTGTGTAGGGGTANGTGTGTGTAGGTGTGTGTGTAGGGGTTTGTAGGTGTGTGTGTGTAGGTGTGTGTGTAGGTGTGTGTGTAGGTGTGTGTAGGTGTGTGTGTAGTGTGTGTAGGTGTGTGTGTAGGGTGTGTGTAGGTGTGTGTGTGTAGGTCTGTGTAGGTGTGTGTCTGTGTGTGTGTANTGGTGTGTGTAGGTGTGTGTGTGTAGGTGTCTGTGTGTGTGTGTGTGTGTGTAGGTGTGTGTAGGTGTGTGTGTGTAGTGTGTGTGTAGGTGTGTGTGTGTAGGTGTCTGTGTGTGTATGTGTGTAGGTGTGTGTNGGGGTGTGTGTGTGTGTAGGTGTGTGTGTGGTGTCTGTGTGTGTATAGGTGTGTGTCGTGTGTGTGTGGTGNTGTGTGTGTCTGTGTGTGTGTAGTGGTGTGTGTGTGTGTACACCAGAACACCGCTGGGTTGTTGTGACAGAGCAGTCACCACCATCACCACCATCACCATCATCACCACCATCACCACCACAGCATCATCACCACCATCACCACCATCATCATCACCTCACCACCACCACCATCATCACCATCATCACCCCACCATCATCATCATCACCATCATCACCATCATCACCATCATCACACCNTCAGCATCACCATCACCACCACCATCATCATCATCACCATCAGCATCACCATCACCACCATCATCATCATCACCATCATCATCATCATCACCATCACCATCATCACCATCATCATCAGCATCATCACCACCACCATCATCATCATCACCATCATCACCACCATCATCATCATCAGCATCACCATCACCACCATCATCATCATCACCATCAGCATCATCACCACCATCATCATCATCACCACCACCATCAGCATCATCACCACCATCATCACCATCATCACCACCACCATCAGCATCATCACCACCATCATCACCATCATCACCACCATCATCATCATCAACATCATCACCACCATCATCATCACCATCACTACCATCATCACCACCATCACCATCACCACTATCACCACCATCATCATCACAATTTAAAACATTCCCATAAAGATTTCACAGACATTGTAAGTGCTGGTAACGAGTAGCTGCACCCATCACCACCATCATCACCATCACCACCATCATCATCACCATCACCATCATCATCATCAGGGTCTCCACTCTGCTGATGGTGATGTTGTTGGTGATGTTGATGACGATGGTGGTGGTGGTGATGGTGGTGATGGTGGTGATGGTGNTGATGGTGGTGATGGTGATGGTGGTGATGGTGGTGATGGTGGTGGTGATGGTGGTGATGGTGGTGATGGTGGTGATGGTGGTGATGGTGGTGATGAGTGATGGTGGTGGTGATNGTGGTGATGGTGGTGATGGTGGTGATGGTGGTGGTGATGGTGGTGATGGTGGTGATGACGATGATGGTGGTGGTGATAGTGGTGATAGTGGTGATGGTGGTGATGGTGGTGATGGTGGTGATGGTGGTGATGGTGGTACCGTGTGGGTGATGTTGTATCATAGCTTCTGGGTGCTTGGGAGTGGTGCTGTAAAATTTCTTATCGGAATAAAATCTGAAGATGTAAACCCCCTGATCCTTCTCGTTAGTAACCACTCACTCATTCATTCACGTCATTCACTCACTCACTCACCCACTCACTCACCCACTCACTCACTCACTCACTCACTCATTCACTCACAACCACCACTCACTCACCCANTCACTCACCCACTCACTCATTCACTCACATCACTCACCACCACTCACTCACTCACCACTCACTCACTCACCACCACTCACTTACCCACTCACCACCCACTCACCACTCACTCACCCACTCACCNACTCACCCACCACTCACCACTCACTCCACTCACCACCACCATTCACTCACTCACCCACCTCACTCACTCACCCACTCACTCACCACCACTCACCCCCCACTCACTCACTCACTCACCACTCACTCACTCGCTCGCTCGTTCACTCACCCACTCANTCACTCATTCCACTCACTCACCACTCACTCACTCACCCACTCANCACTCACTCACTCACCACCACTCACCCACTCACCCACTCACCCACTCACCAACTCACCCTGACTCACCTCACCACTCACTCACTCACCACTCACCCACCACTCACCACTCACCCACCACCCACTCANCCACTCACCACCCACTCACTCACTCACTCACCACTCACTCAGTAATAGTGGACGTGTCTACAGTGGGGTGTGTCTACAGTGGTGGTGACCATGACGACCATGGTGACCATGACGACCGCGGTGACCATGACGACTGCGGTAACCATGACGACCATGGTGACCATGACGACCGCGGTGACCATGACGACCATGGTGACCATGACGACCATGGTGACCATGACGACCGCGGTAACCATGACGACCATGGTGACCATGACGACCGCGGTGACCGCGGTGACCATGACGACCGCGGTAACCATGACGACCGCGGTAACCATGGTGACCATGACGACCGCGGTGACCATGACGACCATGGTAACCATGGTGACCGCGGTGACCATGACGACCGCGGTAACCACGACGACGACACCGACATTTCCACCATCTCCACCCGCGTGTCTCTATCATTCGCCTCAAGGTACTAAAGTCCTTATTTGCAAGGCCGTAATTAGTATAAATATTGGGGGAGGGGGGGGGGTATCCAATGTTAAAATTTGCTCAAAATGTGCCCCCCGCAATAAAATTTCTATTAAAATTAATTGTTTTCTATTTAAATAAAAACGATTTGCCCAAACTTGGCCACAATATCTGGGACTTGCCTTCACATATCAATCAATGCATCGATCTCTGTCGATATGGTTGTGGTTATGGTAGCACTTTATTAATGCCTAACATCTGCCGTTACGTACAATGAATCAAGAAATGGTAAAAAAAAAACCGAGTAAAAACACAGCAATGTAATACAATATACACTCTTAGACATTATTGACACAATAAATAAATAAAGCGGCCAGCCCATGTGTTTGGGACCGGCCATAAATGACGTCACGAGATTTTGGATGATGTTTGACCCCCCCCTCCCCTCGTCACATGACGTCACAAAAAACAGCCCCCCCCCCNGAAATATGACGTCACAGCTCTGCCCCCCCCAAAAAAATCAAAAACATGCTTCAAATCGTTTTAAAGCTTTCGTGACTGCAGGGATTCATCTTCTTGGTTCTTTCGGTAAAGTCATCACGTAGAAGGGAAGTAATAAAATAACAAAAATAAAACACAATAAAATAATAAAACATAATAAAATAATATAATAAAATAATATAATATAATAAAATTATGTTTTATTTTATTATTGTATTACTTCCCTTCTACGTGACTTTACCGACTGAACCAAGAAGCTTCTAATCGCTTTAAACTCTTGTCGTCATTGTAGTGCGTATTTAACGTGCCGCTGCAACTCTGATGTTGTAGGAGAAAACATTTATTACACAAAGTCTATTTAATTAAGTAGAACGTGTTGTCTATATTTGTTTAAAGTTTCGCATTTTGATGTGACGTCATATTTCTCACCCCCCTCGTCACACATCGTCACAGATGTGTGACCCCCCCCNTCACCCCCAGGTACGTGACGTCATTTATGGACGGTCCCTTAGTGATTTTTTTTTGTTATATTTTAGGCAGGAAATGAGTTTTTTCGATAAACTCACGGAGGTAAAACAAAATAAATAAATATACCACGACGTTTCGGGGGCAACACAAGCTTCCGTCACAGCAACATTACTGTAAAGTTACTGTAAAATTACTGTAAAATTACTGTAAAATTACTGTAAAATTATTGCCAAATTACTGCAAAATTACTGTAAAATTATTGTAAAATTACTGCAAAATTACTGTAAAATTACTGTAAAATTACTGCAAAATTACTGTAAAATTACTGCAAAATACTGTAAAATTACTGCAAAATTACTGCAAAATTACTGTTAAATTACTGTAAAATTATTGTAAAATTACTGCAAAATTACTGTAAAATTACTGCAAAATTACTGTAAAATTACTGTAAAATTACTGCAAAATTACTGTAAAATTACTGCAAAATTACTGCAAAATTATTGTAAAATTACTGCAAAATTACTGTAAAATTATTGTAAAATTACTGCAAAATTACTGTAAAATTACTGTAAAATTACTGTTAAATTACCGCAAAATTACTGATAAATTATTGTAAAATTACTGCAAAATTACTGCAAAAATATACTGCAAAATTACTGTAAATTACTGTAAAATACTGCAAAATTACTGATAAATTATTGTAAAATTACTGCAAAATTACTGTAAAATTACTGCAAAATTACTGTAAAATTACCGCAAAATTACTGATAAATTATTGTAAAATTACTGCAAAATTACTGCAAAAATACTGTAAAATTACTGCAAAATTACTGCAAAATTACTGCAAAATTACTGCGAANTTACTGGTTTTTACTCTTACTNAACTGTTACAAAAACTGAAATCTTTATACAAAGCATTATGTTTGTACCAAGGTGTTACTTTTTGTACCACTTGAAAGGGTAAAAACCTACTGCAAAATTTGCGACTGGTGTTNCAAATTACTGTATAAAATTTGCTGCGTTACGTGNTACAGCAAAAAATTACTGCGAANTTACGCGAAATTANTGATAAAGCTAAATTACCGCGTCACGTGACACACAATTTCGCTGTATCACGTGACACACCAATTTCGCTGCGTCACGTGACGCAGCAATTGTGACGCTTCCACGTGAAGATGGAGGCTTGTGGCGTTGCCTCGGAAACGTCGTGATTTTTATTTTATTTCATTAAAAAAAACATTTTTTACCGACGTGACTTTACCGAAAAAACTAAACGTATGGACCCTTGCAGTCACGAAAACTTCAAATCTCGAAGAAAATTCGTTTTCAAAAGTAGATTTTTGCTTGGCTTGGGGACCCCCATGTTAACCCATGGCTGCGGCCTTGCGTATTTGACTTGGTGAACGGGTCCCTGTGGTTTCTACTCACCGCTCAGGAGCCGTGGAACTTGGTGATCTGTCAAAGGACCATTTGGACAATTGGCAAAACATCATTGGCGAGCCACACAAAATCATCAACTCCGAAACGTGCCCGTTTGATTTGGGTCAAACGTTTCATTCACTCGCCCCCTCCCTCTGGCGAGGCATGTGATGATGTTCATCACCGGTGATGATGATGACGATGTCGCTGCTACTCGCAACTGCTTTTAAAGTTTAGCTCCCAAATTTATTGAATTTCGAGTCCCGCCTGTGATGGTTGCTTTGGCAGGAGGGTCTCACAGAGACTCACAGAGACCCACAGAGACCCACAGAAACACACAGAGACTCAGAGACTCACAGAGACCCACAGAGACCGTAGAGACCCGTAGAGACCCACATAGACTCACAGAGACCCACAGAGACTCACAGAGACTCACACAGAGACACAGAGACTCAGAGAGACCCATAGAGATCCGTAGAGACCCACATAGCCTCACAGAGACCCCTAGAAACTCACAGAGACTCCTAGAGACTCACAGAGACTCGTAGAGACCCACAGACTCACACAGAGACCCACAGAGCCTCACACAGAGACTCAGAGAGACCCACAGAGCCTCACACAGAGACTCAGAGAGACCCACAGAGACCCGTAGAGACTCACAGAGACTCACAGAGAGACACAGAGACCTAGAGACTCACAGAGACTCACAGAGACACAGAGACCCGTAGAGACTCACAGAGACACACAGAGACTCACAGAGACTCACAGAGACATAGAGACACACACAGACTCACAGAGACTCAGAGAGACTCACAGAGATCCAGAGACTCACAAAGACTCACAGAGACTCACAGAGACCCAGAGACTCACAGAGACTCACAGAGACCCACAGAGCCTCACAGAGACCCGTAGAGACCCACAGAGACCCACAGAGACCCACAGACACCCATAGAGACTCACATAGACTCACAGAGACCCATAGAAACTCACAGAGACCCCCAGAGACCCACAGACACCCATAGAGACTCACAGAGATTCACAGAGACCTGAGAAACTCACAGAGAACTGTAGAGACTCACAGAGATTCACAGAGACCCGTAGAGACTCACAGAGACTCACAGAGACTCACAGAGACTAACAGAGACCCGTAGAGACTCACAGAGACACACAGACTCACAGAGACCCACAGAGACACACACAGAGACTCACAGAGACACACAGAGACTAACAGAGACCCGTAGAGACCCGTAGAGACTCACAGAGACACAGAGACCAGAGACACAGAGACAGACTCACAGAGACTCAAGAGACTCAGAGACACNGAGACACACAGAGACTCACNCACAGAGACTCGCCACCGGAGACCCACACACCGAGACACGTTGATCTGTAGCAGCTAAGGCCCACGTGGCTGCCATACAAGTCGCTCGCGTAGCAGACAAACGTGAGCCTGGCCAATCATCGCACGGAATGAAATCAGCTCAACCACAGTGACTGATATCATCATCGTCGTCATCATCGTCGCCGTCGTCACATCATCGTGTGTGAATTCACAGCAGAAGCCCAATTCTCTCTGAACGCGATTCTGACTTGTGGAGGGGAAGAAACCGGAGGAGCCGGAGACAAATCCACGCGGCGACCACCAAGGGGAGATGGGGAGAGAGACGCAGACTCCACATATACAGCAGCAGCCAGGGTCAGGGGTCAAACCCACGACCTCCTGCGTACCGGGNGAGGGAGTTACATCTCACCAGAGAGAGGGAGGAGAGATGCAGACTCCAAGTGTACAGCAGCAGGCATCGTCGGGATCGAACCCACGACCTCCTGCGCACCGGGAGAGGGAGTCAACATCTCCCAGCCACCGTGGTGATGATGAGAGACCGGAGAATGAGTTTACATCTCACCACGTGGAGAGAGAGACGCAGACTCCAATATAAATCAGCCAGGCGTAGCCAGGGTGAGGGGTCAAACCCACGACCTCCTGCGTACCGGGCGAGGGAGTCAACATCTCCTAGCCACCGTGATGATGATGAGAGACCGGGAGAGTGAGTTTACATCTCACCACGTGGAGAGAGAGATGCAGACTCCAATATAAATCAGCCAGGCGTAGCCAGGGTGAGGGGTCAAACCCACGACCTCCTGCGTACCGGGCGAGGGACAACATCTCCTAGCCACCGTGGTGATGATGAGACCGGAGAGTGAGTTTACATCTCACCACGTGGAGAGAGAGATGCAGACTTCACATATAAAGCATCCAGGCGTAGCCAGGGTGAGGGGTCAAACCCACGACCTCCTGCGTACCGGGCGAGGGAGTTAACATCTCGCCCCCCCCCTGACCCACAAAACCAAACCCATCACACCGCGAACCGCTAACCCCTAACCCCAAGCCGAACCGCGGGAAGGGGGGGGGGGGACAATATTTTTGTACACAAAGTGACGATGCATTGGAGCGGAAATAAAAGATAAATAAACGGAAATATATCGCTGCACAGGGTAGGACGCAGAGGTCGCAAACGGTTTTGATTCCTTACCCGTACCCTACCCGTACCGGCCGCACCAGGGTCGCAAACGGTACCCGTACCCGGCCGTACCCGTACCCTACCCTACCCGTACCCGTACCCTACCCTACCNCTACCCATACGCGTACCCTACCCCTACCCTACCCTACCCGTACCCTACCCCTGTACCCTACCNGTACCCGGCCCCTACCCGTACCCTACCCNTACCCTACCCTACCCGTACCCTACCCGTACCCTACCCTACCCTACCCTACCCTACCCTACCCGTACCCTACCCGTACCCTACCGTACCCTACCCTACCNGTACCCTACCCGTACCCTACCCTACCCGTACCCTACCCTACCCTCCTACGTACCCCNTACCCTACCCTACCCTACCCACCTACCNNTCCCCTACCNTACCTACCTACCTACCNACCNTACCCGTACCCGGCCNTACCCNTCCTACCCTACCCGTACCCTACCCTACCCGTACCCGGCCGGTACGGGTATCGGTACCCGATTGCGACCTCTGGGATGAAGCCATGTTGCAGGCGCGGGTGGGTTGATTCTAGGAACTTGAATCGTGAGAAGAGACAAGACGTTGGGAAATGAGTGACAAACGGTGACTCACCAGTGACTCACGGCCTAGGCTACCCGTACCCGGCCGGTACGGGTAGCCGGGTATCGGTTAGGGTACGGGTATCGGGTACCCGGTTGCGACCTCTGGCAGGACAGGAGGTAGGGGAGTAGTATGGGGCCGTCCATAAATGACGTCACGCGATTTTGGACGATTTTTGACCCTCCCCCGCCGCCCCCCCTTCGTCACACGACGTCACAAAAAGTCAGACCGCCCCCCCCCCTCAAATATGACGTCACACAGCTCTGCCCCCCCTGCCCCCCAAAAATAAAACATGCTTCAATCGCTATAAACTATTCTTGTCATTGTAGCGCGTATTTAATGTGGCGCTGCAACTCTGATGTCGCAGGAGAAACACGTTTATTACAAAGTCTATTTAATTGAGTAGAACGCGTTGTCTGTGTTCGTTAAAGTTTCGCATTTTGATGTGACGTCACATTTCTAAACCCCACCCCCTCGTCACACATCGTCACAGATGTCTGACCCCCCCCCTCACCCCCCACCAGGTGCGTGACGTCATTTATGGACGGCCCCTATTAGGGAAAGTGGCACAGGAAGTCGGGGAGGCTACAGGAAGTAGTGGGGAGATGGGGGAAGTCGAGATGACGTCACAGGAAGTAGTGGGGGAGATGGGAGTCGAGATGACGTCACAGGAAGAGTGGGGAGATGGGGGAAGTCGAGATGACGTCACAGGAAGAGTGGAGATGACGTCACAGGAAGTAGTGGGGGAGATGGGGAGTCGGATGACGTACAGGAAGAGTGGGGATGACGTACAGGAAGTAGTGGGGGAGATGGGGAAGTCGGATGACGTACAGGAAGAGTGGGGAGATGGGGTAGTGAGATGACGTACAGGAAGAGTGGGGATGACGTACAGGAAGAGTGGGGAGATGGGGTAGTCGNGATGACGTACAGGAAGAGTGGAGATGACGTACAGGAAGTGTGGGGAGATGGGGGAAGNAGGGAGATGACGTACAGGAAGTGGGAGGAGCTACAGGAAGAGTCGGGACGTACAGGAAGTAGGAGGAGCTACAGGAAGTAGGAGGAGCTACAGAAAGTGGGAGGAGCTACAGGAAGTGGGAGGAGCTACAAGTGGGAGGAGCTACAAGTGGGAGGAGCTACAGGAAGTGGGAGGAGCTACAGGAAGTGGGAGGAGCTACAGGAAGTAGGAGGAGCTACATGAAGTAGGAGGAGCTACAGGAAGTAGGAGGAGCTACAGGAAGTAGGAGGAGCTACAGGGAGTGGGAGGAGCTACAGGGAGTGGGAGGAGCTACAAGAAGTAGGAGGAGCTACAGGGAGTGGGATGAGCTACAGGGAGTGGGAGGAGCTACAGGGAGTGGGAGGAGCTACAGGGAGAGTGGGAGGAGCTACAAGAAAGTGGGAGGAGCTACAGGAAGTGGGAGGAGCTACAGGGAGTGGGAGGAGCTACAGGGAGTGGGAGGAGCTACAGAAGTGGGAGGAGCTACAGGAAGTAGGAGGAGCTACAGGGAGTGGGAGGAGCTACAGGGAGTGGGAGGAGCTACAGGAAGAGGAGGAGCTACAGGAAGTGGGAGGAGCTACAGGGAGTGGGAGGAGCTACAGGGAGTGGGAGGAGCTACAGGAAGTAGGAGCTACAGGAAGTGGGAGGAGCTACAAGTGGGAGGAGCTACATGAAGTGGGAGGAGCTACAGAAGTGGGAGGAGCTACAGGAAGTGGGAGGAGCTACAAGTGGGAGGAGCTACAGGGAGTGGGAGGAGCTACACGAAGTGGGAGGAGCTACAGGGTCAGGGGAGGGCATCAGGGAGTGTGCAATCAGACAGGAAGTTGTGTGTGTACACACACACTGTATACACACAGTGTACACACACACACTGTATACACACACACACAGTGTACACACACTGTATGACACACAACACAGCGTACACACACACACCACAGACACACACAACGTACACACACACACACAGTGTACACACACACACACAGTGTACACACACACACAGTGTACACACACAACACACACATACAACACACAACACACGTGTACACACACAACACACCCACACACACACACAACACACACACGTACACACAGTGTACACACACACACAGTGTACACACACACAACACACACACAGTGTACACACACAGTGTACACACACACACACGCCGTATACACACACACACACACACACAGTGTACACACACACAGTGTACACACACACCACACACACACAACACACACACACCACACGTGTACACAGTGTACACACACACACACGTGTACACACACAACACACACACAACACACACACAGTGTACACACACACACAGTGTACACACACACAACACACACACACACAACACATACACACACACACACACACAACACACACACACAGTGTACACACACACACCGTGTACACACACACACACNACACACACACAACACATACACAACACACACACACAACACACACACACCGTGTACACACACACAGTGTACACACACACAACACACACACACAGTGTACACACACACAACACACACACACAACACATACACAACACACACACCGTGTACACACACACAACACACACACAACACACACACAAAACACACACACAAAACACACACACACACCACACATCACACACACAACACAGTGTACACACAGTGTACACACACAACACACACACACACAGTGCACACACACAACACAACACACACACAACACACACACAACACACACAGCACACACACACACAACACACACATCACACACACACAACACACACAGTGTACACACACACACAACACACACAGTGTACACACAACACAACACACACACACACACAGTGTACACACACACACACAACACACACAACACACACACACAACACACACACACACACAACAACAGTGTACACACACACACCACACCCACCACGCCCGCCTACACGTGCTGCTGCTGCTGCTGCGCCATCTTGCCGGCGGGCTCGACGGCCACGCGCACCAAGATGGCGTCGTCCCTCACGAAGCCTCCGTCCCTCAGCTCCTCGTGCGACACGAAGCGCGGGTAGCCAAACCCAGCGCCGCCCCGTCCGAGCCCACCCCGCCCGCACCGCCGCCGCCGCCGCCACCGCCACCGCCGCCCACGACCGCGAAGCTCGAACCGGCCAACGGCGGCACCACTTGCGGCGTCGCCAACGACAAGACGCCGGGAGCCGCCCCTCCCCCGTCACCGGGTGCGGCAGCAGCGTCGTCGCCGCCGCCGCCGCCGTTGAGCCGCTAGCCGGCGCCGCGCCCGGCGCCGCCAAACCAGCCGCCGCCACCGCCGCGGCGGTGGCGGCGGTGGCGGTGGTGGCGGCGGGCTTCTGGAAGTGTTTCCAGGCCGGGTCCGGCGTAAACGCCGGTAGATGTGCCGGGGGGATCCGGCGGGGACGCCGTTGGGTACGGGCCCGGCGCCACGGGCCTGGCCACCGGCGGCTGCTGCTGGTGCAGCAGCTGCTGGTGGTGGTGGTTGGCCCGTTGCCGGCGCCGCTCCTGCCGACGCCGACGCCGCTGCCGGCGCTGCTGCTGCTGCTGCTGCTCGTGGTGCTGCCGTTGCAGTTGCTGCCGTTGTTCTCGGCCGAGTGCGGCCCCGGCGGGGGAGGCCGGGCTGGATGCGGCGGCGTCAAAACGTTCGCCGGCCCTCCCCTCCTCCTCCCCTCCACCTCCACCACCTCCTCCTCCGCCGATGACGACGACGACGCTGAGGCCAACGACGCCGACGCGACGGTGGCGGCCGTGCCGGTGGGCCCGGCGGAGGCGGAGGAGGAGGAGGAGGAGGGGGGGGCAGGAGGAGGAGGAGGGGGGCCGCCCTGGTGGAGCAGCGAGAAGGAGAGGCGGTGCGGGAAGGGCCAGGGCAGCGCGTTGTCGTAGGGCCGCACACGAGGCGCACATACAGCGACAGGTGGGAGCCCTCGCCGCTGCCGTTGCCGTTCAGGAAGGCGGTGACCTGCAGCTTGTAGCCAAAGCTAAGGGGGCGGGGGGGGGCGGGGGGGGGTGGGGAGGGGGGGGTGGGGGGGTTGAGGTCGCCCGCGTACACACACACACTCGCGTACACACACACTCACGTACACACACACTAGCGTACACACTCACACTCGCGTACACACACACACACGTACACACTCACACACACTCACGTACACACACACACACACTCACTCATGTACACACACACACACACTCACGTACACACACACGTACACACACACTCACACAGCGTAACACTACTCGCGTACACACACATCGCGTACACACACACTCATGTACACACATCACGTACACACACCCGCTACACACACACTCAGGTACACACACACTCACGTACATACACACTCATGTACACACTCACGTACACACACACTCATGTACACACACTCTAGCACACACTCACTCACGCACACACTCACGTACACACACTCACGTACACACCCACCCACCCACCCACACCCACCCACCCACTCACCCACCCACCCACCCACCCACTCACCCACCCACCCACCCACTCACCCACCCAAACTCACCACCCACCCACTCACCCACCCACCCACCCACCCACTCACCCACCCACCCACCCACTCACCCACCCACTCACCCACCCACCCAACCACTCACCCACCCACCCACTCACCCACTCACCCACCCACCCACTCACTCACCCACCCACCCACTCACCCACCCACTCACCCACCCACTCACCCACCCACTCACCCACTCACCCACCCACTCACCCACTCACCCACCCACCCACCCACCCACTCACCCACCCACCCACCCACTCACCCACCCACCCACCCACCCACTCACCCACTCACCCACTCACCCACCCACTCACCCACCCACCCACCCACTCACCCACCCACCCACCCGCTCATCCACTCACCCGCACGCTCACCCACTCACCCACCCACCCACTCACCCACCCACCACTCACCCACCCACCCACTCACCCACTCACCCACCCACCCACTCACCCACCCACTCACCCACCCACCCACTCACTCACCCACCCACTCACCCACTCACCCACCCACCTACCCACCCACCCACCCACCCACCCACCCACCCACTCACCCACTCANCCACCCACCCACCCACCCACCACTCACTCACTCACCCACCCACCCACCCACCCACCCACCCACCCACTCACCCACCCACCCACCCANTCACTCACTCACCCACCCACCCACCCACTCACCCACTCACCCACCCACCCACACACCCACCCACTCACCCACTCACCCACCCACCCACACACCCACCCACTCACCCACCCACTCACCCAACTCACCCACCCACTCACCCACCCACCCACTCACCCACTCACCCACTCACTCACCCACCCACCACTCACCCACCCACCCACCCACTCACTCACCCACCCACTCACTCACTCACCCACCCACCCACCCACCCACCCACACACCCACCACCCACCCACTCACCCACTCACCACTCACTCACCCACCCACTCACTCACCCACCACTCACTCACTCACTCACTCACTCACCCACCCACACACCCACCCACCCACACACCCACCACCCACCCACCCACCCACCCACTCACCCACCCACTCACCCACCCACTCACCCACCCACCCACCCACCACCCACTCACCCACCCACCCACCCACTCACCCACCCACTCACCACCCACCCACTCACTCACCCACCCACCCACTCACCCACCCACTCACCCACCCACCCACCCAGTCACCCACCCACTCACCCACTCACCCACCCACTCACCCACTCACCCACCCACCCACCCACCCACCCACTCACCCACCCACCCACCCACTCACCCACCCACCCACCCACTCACCCACTCACCCACTCACCCACCCACTCACCCACCCACCCACTCACTCACCCACCCACCCGCTCATCCACTCACCCACGCCACCCACTCACCCACCCACCCACTCACCCACCCACCCACTCACCCACCCACCCACTCACCCACTCACCCACCCACCCACTCACCCACCCACTCACCCACTCACCCACCCACTCACCCACTCACCCACTCACCCACCCACCCACCACCCACCCACCCACCCACTCACCCACCCACCCACCCACCCACTCACTCACCCACCCACCCACCCACCCACCCACCACCCACTCACTCACTCACCCACCCACCCACCCACTCACCCACTCACCCACCCACCCACCCACCCACTCACACTCACCNACCCACCCACCCACCANTCACCCACCCACTCACCACACACCCACCCACCCACACACCCACCCACCCACTCACTCACTCACCCACCCACTCACCCACCCACCCACTCACCCACCCACTCACCCACTCACCCACCCACTCACCCACCCACCCACCCACTCACTCACCCACCCACCCACCCACTCACCCACCCACCCACCCACTCACCCACCCACCCACCCACTCACCCACCCACTCACCCACCCACCCACTCACTCACTCACACACGCTCACCCACACGTACCGGTGTGTGTAGAACGGTGGACTCAGCAGCTCCCTCTCATCGCCGCTCTTCTTGGACTCGGCAAGTCGCCGGGACACGTCCGGAATGCGCCACAGCAGACAGCCAGTCACCGAGATGGAGAGCTCCTCCACCTTGCAACATCAACACCATCATCAACATCACCATCATCAACATCACCATCATCATCACCAACACAGCAGACAGCCAGTCACCGAGATGGAGAGCTCCTCCACCTTGCAACATCAACACCATCATCAACATCACCATCATCATCATCATCACCATCATCAACATCACAACAACATCAACACAGCAGACAGCCAGTCACCGAGATGGAGAGCTCCTCCACCTTCACCACCATCATCAACATCATCATCAACATCATCATCATCAACATCATCACATCATCACCANCAACCAACATCATCATCAACNCCATCATCATCATCATCNTCATCATCNACATCACCAACATCATCANCACCATCATCAACATCACCAGTTCCATCATCACCATCAACATCACCATCACAGCAGACAGCCAGTCACTGACACGGACAGCTCCTCCACCTTACAACATCACCATCAACTACACCACCACCACCACCAACACCATCACCACCACCATCACTACACCATCACCATCACCACACCATCACCATCAACTACACCACCACCACCACCAACACCATCACCACCACCATCACTACACCATCACCATCACCACACCATCACCATCAACTACACCACCACCACCACCAACACCATCACCACCACCATCACTACACCATCACCATCACCACACCATCACCATCAACTACACCACCACCACCACCAACACCATCACCACCACCATCACTACACCATCACCATCACCACACCATCACCATCAACTACACCACCACCACCACCAACACCATCACCACCACCATCACTACACCATCACCATCACCACACCATCACCATCAACTACACCACCACCACCACCAACACCATCACCACCACCATCACTACACCATCACCATCACCACACCATCACCATCAAA
>WFAB01002542.1:0-34474 GCA_018977245.1 Lethenteron camtschaticum | reverse complement strand
CACTCACCCACTCACTCACCCACTCATTCACCCACTCGCTCACTCACCTGCTAGTTTACTCACTCGCCTACTTACTTACTCACTCACTCACCCACTCACTGCCTTCACCGCGCTAGACTTTTCCGGACTAATGAGTCCTCAACCACCCACTCACCCACTAGTTCACTCGCCACCCACTCACCCACTAGCTCACTTATCCACCCAACACACACAACCACCCAACCCACCCTCATCCGCTCACTCACCCACTCTTTGTCTGCGTGCAGACAAGGAGCTGGTGGACTGCTCCTTTGAGTCGGGCTGGTGCTACTGGGACCAGGACCCTTACGACAGCGCCGACTGGGAGCGGCTGAGCGGGCCCAGCTCTCCAGCCAGCACCGGCCCAGACGTGGACCACACCTTTGGAAATTCGTCAGGTGCGCACGCACACACGCAACGCAGAGGCTTGTGTTTTCCCGCACGATGGGATGCCGAAGAGTAGAGATCGGGGAGCAGCGCTGTCAAGCCAAGCTCGTCTTGTCAGTCTTGTTACAAAACCATGGGTATGCAGGACGCCTTGGGTACAACACGATGCGTATGGTAGCACTTCCTAACTGGAGAGCATTTTACGTCCAGTTCGGTGACTCCACATTTATCTGTACTGTAGGAGTACGTCACGCTCAGCTGTGAGCCCACGTGTTACAGCACATGCTGTAACACGTGGGCCACGGTGGCTAGGAGATGTTAACTACCTCGCCTAGTATACAGGAGGTCCTGGGTTCGATCCTGCCCTCAGACGCCTGCTGCTGTATATTTGGAGTTGGCGTGTTCTCCCCCGTGGCTGCGTGGATCGTTCTCCGGGTCTTCCGTTTCTTCTTCTCCACGTTTAGAATCGACGTCACCAACGTGTCTAGATTCTTTGTCCGCAATAAATGTCCGCGTGATGATGACGACGACGATGACGACGATGGTGATCTATCATTTGCGACGGCCAGTGTCGCTTCCGATAGACAGCTACACCGCAGCTTAGTGGAGCATTCACGCCGGNTAACAATGAAATAAACAGACGCCAGGCCGCCATCACTCCCGCCCTGACGCTGGCTTCACCATCGCCCCTGGTGGCCGGAGTTAACACCTACACGGGTTATTTCCCGCCAAAATACCGTTGACGTCCATTTTTGGAGTCCCCTATTTAGGCACGATGCACCGTAAAGATCCACCGTTATTATTTGAAGTTTTCAACCAAGTTTTCAACCAATGTTAACGGCCTTCACGGCGTTAACTCTGGCGCAACACGATGACCACCTTGGTGAACTCGCCGCTTTAGAATTACCTAATGACTGTGATCGGATACAGTACCATACATCTTTCTGCAACAACCACATTAAAGCGACATGTTTCATAGTGTTATCATACCTGTGAACCCCTTATCAGTGGCCTAGTCAACCCGTGCCCTTACAAATATCAACGTTCATCCTACAAAGTCCCATCACAATCGTACAAAGACAACAGACGGATTACTGTTGGAAGCAGCCGGGGGTGGGTGGCCAGCACCACGCCCGGCCGCCGTTGTCCCCCAGTGGTGATGTTTACTTCACACCGCACCAGGTACTAAGTTAAGGCTGAGTCGACCTAGGGGGGAGGCCCATGACCTCTTTAAATAATGTTCACTGGTGTTGGCCGTGAGCAGGAATCAAACCGCTACACTGCCGTTCCCCTACTCAACAGCCCGTGCCACACATATGCACAGTCTTGTTACAAAACCATGCGTTTGCATGATTGTTCTTCCTGATTCCCCCCCCCCTCCGCAGGGTTCTACATCCGGAACCAGAACAGCGGCACCGCCACAAGCATCCGCACGTTTACCTTGGACCCCGAACCCATCCCCACGTGCCTCAAGTTCTGGTGAATATGACACACTTCACGAGCAGCCCCCTTAGCAATCGCTGTACAGGCGGGGTCGTGTAGAGGGTGTGGGTAGCTATAATAATAATGATGACAATTATAATGCGCCAGATTTTGCAGACAAGTCAACAACTCAGAGGGCGGGAGCCAAGCTCAGGGCTGCTCGAAAGCCTGACCCAGACAGACAGATGGCTTTAGAGGTTTCTTGAAAGTCAAAGTGCATTTGATGATGATGGACACAGCTCCGACGCGCCACTCGTAGTAACTTGACCGCTCACTCAACCTCTCACTCATGCACTCACCCACTAATTCGATTCGTGCACTCACCAACCCACACACACACCCACTCGCCCAGGCACCCACTGAACAATCCAGTTGGCGTTGTTGTCGTAGCTTCTCACGGGGTTGAAGCTCCCAGACGCCCCCGTGAACAGGAAGTTGTCATCACAACTGGAAGCTGCAGGAAGACACAAATGTGTCGAGGGGCACGGACTTTCCTCGTGTGCCCTTACGGACTCCGTAGAGTTGCGCGGAATTGGCTGGAAAACAGGAGGCCCCAAGTGTAGGCAATGCAGTAGACCTCAAAATTATTCATCCGAGGTGAGATCGCAAATCTCGGGGCAAGGCAGTGGTTGCTAGGGATTGCATCATCACTCTCACCGCACTGGCCAATCGGCTGCTAGGAAGACAGCTCCATGCAATGTGGTTCCCATGACGTTCCCCATGCAACATGGCCACCGTGAAGTTGCTCATGCAACATGGCCAACATTACAGCCTCCATATTGCATGGGCGCCATGACGACGCCCATGCAATATGGCCACCATGACATCATCACTCCATGTCCTTCAACCGGACTGTGGCTGAGGTAGGTGTATTTACTTTGTTCACATGTAATACAATTTGTTATTAAGGCAATTTACTTTCATTGATGTTATCAATATTAAGTCGTGGATTATTACATTCTACTCGTTCATTCCTTGCCAAGTCACCGAGTAACTTGCCGACTGACATAATAGGCGACGCATGGATGTGCCATGAAGAAGGGCCATCGCCCAAAACGTCTCCCATTGTAATTTCTTCTTTTAATTCTGAGGCCGCGTGAAGAGTTATTGATGGATGCATTCAAAATACCGCAGGGCAATGAGGCAAAGAGCAATCGGAGCGTTACGTTTGGCCAATGTTTAGTTGGCCAAATGCGACGTCATCACTTGGCCAAACGTAACCTAACGTTGAAGCAAATGGGCGTAACCGAGGTCGACATTAGTCATTCCCATATCCCTATGTCCCTGTGTCTCTGTGTGTGTGTTCCTTTGCGTGTGTCCCTGTGTGTGTGTCCCTGTGCATCTCCCTGTGTATCCCGTGTCTTCATACCTGTGTCTCTCGTGTCCCCTGTGTGTTTCCTGTCTTCAGGTACTACATGTACGGGCGGAATGTCTATCGTCTCTCCCTGTCCCTACGGACGGAGGGAGTGGCCGACGTTCCCCTGTGGTCCAAGGAGGGCAACTACGGCAACCAGTGGCACTATGGGCAGCTCTCCTTCAGCCAATCGCAGAGCTTCCAGGTCAGTGCATGTTGGATTGTCACCCTCGGCAGCCAACGCAAATCCCATGGGCCGTGGTCGGACTGTCACATGGGTGCAGGCTGCAAACCCATTGGTCATATGCCGAAATAGTCATGAGGACTCCTGTCCATACGCTACTGGATGGATGAGGGCCCCCCTCGCCCTCCTCCACACCGCACGGTGCCCCAGGCACTACGGGCAGCTCTCCTTCAACCAATCGCAGAGCTTCCAGGTCCGACCGCCGCTCCTTCCTTCTTTGTTCATTAGCAATGAATTGGGTCGCAGGCTTCGGCCCGGGGCCTAGCGGGCCTAGCGGGCCTAGCGGGCCTAGCGAGACAAGGCCAGCCCTCATCGATCATCCGCGTCGAGCGTGAGTCAGCTGCCCGATACCGCAAAAAGCAGGCGCTAGGCCTGGGCCTGACCAGGCCTGGCACCTGCTTTTGCCGCCTGCG
Organism: Lethenteron camtschaticum; assembly: GCA_018977245.1. Lineage (NCBI taxonomy): Eukaryota > Metazoa > Chordata > Hyperoartia > Petromyzontiformes > Petromyzontidae > Lethenteron > Lethenteron camtschaticum. The sequence continues at coordinate 30,576 of WFAB01002542.1, read as the reverse complement.
GTCCGCGTGAAGGGCCGTCGATGATCGCGTGCCCGAGATCTCTGCTATGACCATGCAGCTGCCCCGCTGATGCCAGGTGCCCCCCTCGCTGCGAGTAATCGTGATATCTCGAGTTTGTCCTTGGGCAATGCCGCCCTCGCCTTGTACGTCCGGAGCGCTACGACGTCGCTTCTCTGCACGTTCGACGGGGCAACCACCCCCCCCCCCTCCGGTGCCAGCGGTCCCTGCCGCGGCACATGGTGGACTCCAGTATTAGCTCAACCTGTACATCGGTCTGCTGCCAGTAGTAGGCGTTGATTGCTCTGTGGTCGAGCCGAGGTCACTCCAGTATCAACCCAACCTGTACATCAGTCTGCTGCCAGTAGGGGGCGATGGTTGCTCTGTGGTCTCGCTTAGGGGCATCTCCAGTGGCAGCTGTCTCTGTGTCACAGTGTTGCACGATTTGGACTCGGCACCTTTCCTTCTAAGGGGCATGAGTCTGCCATTTGTAGGAGGTACGTGGTCTAGCCTAGGGGCAACCCCAGCGGCAGCTGTCCCTGTGCGGCACCTGGCCTGCAAACGGGCGTCTAAGTCCGCTGCCATCGGTCGATGTTGGCGAGGTTTGATGCTGCTGTGTGTGAGCGCGATCCCAAATGAGTAACTCGCGGTGTCATTCTTCAATTTGGCAAATTGGAAACACCGTGTGACGATGCCGGCGCTTTCCTGAGTGGGTAAATCATTTTGGTTCGTCTTGTGTTCTTTTTTTTCCCCCCTTCCCACGGTTTTTATTTTACCAGGCAAGACCCCACTGAGCCTGTGTAGCTGTTTTTTCAAAAGCAACCCTGGCTCATTATTGCGTGGAAATTTACGAGTGACGTTCATTTCTAAATGTGGAGCAAAAAAACCGGAGGACCCGGAGAAAAATCCACACGACCACTGGAAGAGAGAGAGACACACAACAAACATCAGGGATAGTATCAAACCCACGACCTCCTTCATACCAGGTGAGGGAGTTAACATCTCCTAGCCACCGTGATGATGATGAGAGAGAGAGAGNCACAAACTCCAAATGTACAGCAGTTCGTCAGGGTCAGGATCGAACCCACGACCTCCTGTATACCAGGCGAGGTAGTTAACATCTCCTAGCCACCGTGATGACGAATAGACAGAGAAAATCGCCAACTCCAAATATACAGCAGCAGGCGTCAGGGTTAGGATCAAATCCTCAACCTCCTGCATACCAGGCAAGGTAGTTAACATCTCACCACCAGGGGGCACTGTTTAATAATGGGTAATTCACTGTACCCCCCCNGCCCTCTCGGCTTACCCCAGGTGGTGTTCGAGGCGCGTCGCAGGGCGAGCGAAAGCGAGATCGCACTCGACGACATCTCCCTGGAGCCCGGGGCCTGCCCGGAGTTGCCCTACCCCGAGCCCACCCCCTTCATCATCACGACGCCGGTGCCCACGACGACTCCCCCTCCTCCCCCTCGTGAGTCTCTCGTCCCGCCGGGGCAGGGGGCCTCTTCGGCGGGCACGCTGCTGCTGCGGCGTGTGGACTTACGGAGAGGCCCTGTAGACTTGCGTAGAGGCCTTGCGGAGAGGCCCATGTGGACGTATGGAGAGGCCTGTGTCGTCTATGCGTCACCCTAAGTGTCGAAACAAATAACTCACAGTCATCACTGTCGCCACTGCCATCGCCCCACTGCCACCGCCACCACCACCGCCACCACCACCGCCACCAACATCACCGACCACCACTGCTGTCACCATCGCCGCCACGGCCGCCACCACCGCCATCCCCATCGCCACCACCGCCATCACCACCACCATCACTACTGTGACCACCATCATCATCATCGTCACCACCACCATCATCATCATCGTCACCATCATCATCATCACCACCACCACCACCATCATCATCATCACCACCATCATCAACTACCACCATCACCACCATCATCATCACCACAACCACCACCACCATCATCACCACCACCGCCGGTGCCGCGGCCGCCGTGGTTTGCCTGCCGACTGGCGCGGGGGGGGGGGCCCTTGACTGCGGCGCCATTTTGTTTATTTTCGTTTGACTCGCAGGGACTGCGACGGCCCCCACGAGCTGCGCGAGCCGAACGTCACCTTCACGTCGCCGCGATTCCCCTTCGCCTACATGGACAACGCCGACTGTGAGTGCCGCGCCACTGGGGGTGACCTCGGCGAGACCACAGAGGAACCATCGCCCTCTACTGGCAGATGACTGATGTACAGGGAGAGATGCCACTCGGGCTGACCTCGGCTAGACCACAGAGCAACCATCGCCCCCTACTGGCAGGTGACTGATGTACAGGGAGAGATGCCACTCGGGCTGACCTCGGCTAGACCACAGAGCAACCATCGCCCCCTACTGGCAGGTGACTGATGTACAGGGAGAGATGCCACTCGGGCTGACCTCGGCTAGACCACAGAGCAACCATCGCCCCCTACTGGCAGGTGACTGATGTACAGGGAGAGATGCCACTCGGGCTGACCTCGGCTCGTCCACAGAGCAATCATCGCCCCCTACTGGCAGCAAACTGATGTACAGGGAGAGATGCCACTGGAGGTGACCTCGACGAGACCACAGAGCAACCATCGCCTCTTACTGGCAGCAGACTTATGTACAGGGAGAGATGCCACTGGGGGTGCCCCTAGGCGAGACCACAGAGGAACCATCTCCTCCTACTGGCAGGTGACTGATGCCCAGCTCCCTGAAGCAAATGAGACTCATAAACTGGTCTCTAGTTCTGACCTGGCCACATAAAATCCGCTTTGAACGCTCTCCCCAAATCTCTCACTCTCCCCATGTCTCGTTTTCTCTCCATACATGTGTGCGTCTCTTTCTCTCTCTCCCATGTCTCTCTTTTTTACGGTGGAAACAAAAAGATGCTTGGTGTAGTCGGCACTTTGCTTCGTTCATCATTTCGTAAATTTTTTTTATAATAACGTTGCTTTATGTAAACCCCCACCTCTCGCTCACTCTCTCGCTCACTCTCTCGCTCACTCACTCTCTAGCTCACTCTCTCGCTCACTCACTCTCTAGCTCACTCTCTCGCTCACTCTCTCGCTCACTCTCTCGCTCACTCTCTCGCTCACTCTCTCGGTCACTCACTCTCGAGTCAGTGAATAAGCAAGCGGTGAGTAAACTGGCGGGTGGTGCGCGAGTGGGTGAGTGAGTGGAGTGAGTGGGTGAGTGAGTGAATAAGCGAGCGGGTGAGTAAACTGGCGGGTGAGTGAGCGAGTGGGTGAGTGAGTGGGTGGTGAAGTACTCGTGAGTTGGGAGAAGTCGAATGCGGTGAAGGAGACGCTGAAGCCTCCTCGCACTTGGCTGCTGTCGGAGGTGAACTCCACGGTGAGCTCGTTAGCGAAGGCCCGCACGTCACCAGGGTTGTTCGTTCCCGTCAACGAAGCTGTCACACGGAGAGAGAGAGAGAGGCAGAGAGGGAGACCAGCTCAAGTTTTTTTCCAAACCCCTGTTTCAGATCCCAGAAAAGCTCCCCTCTAGAACGAAACGCGGACGTCGCAGCGATCGTTCGTTTGTTCGACGGACAGACGGTTGTCAGACGCACGGACGGCAGAGCGCGCTCACCCAGCCTCTCCTTGGCGGCGCCGATCCCCTTGTAGATGTTGACAAAGTCGTACCGGTCTTCGAGCTCAAACGCTGAGAAGGTAAACTGGACGGCGTAGCCCTCCGGGGCGCTGTTGGAATAACATCACGACGGTCAGGACTGTCGCCCGGCACAAAGCGGCTTCCATTCACCCACTCGCTCACTCGCCNACACATTCGCTCACCCACCACTCACTCGCTCACCCACCCACTAACTCACCCATTCACCCACTCGCTCACTCGCCCACACACTCACTCACCCACCCACTCACTCACTCACCCAACCATTAACTCACCCATTCACCCACTCGCTCACTCGCCCACACACTCGCTCACCCATCCACTCACTCACTCACCCAACCATTAACTCACCCATTCACCCACTCGCTCACTCGCCACACACTCGCTCACCCATCCACTCACTCACCCAACCATTAACTCACCCATCCACCCACACGCTCACTCGCCCACACACTCGCTCACTCACTCACTCACCCAACCATTAACTGACCCATCCACCCACACGCTCACTCGCCCACACACTCGCTCACCCACCCACTCACTCACTCACTCGCTCACCCACCCACTAACTCATTCACCCACTCACTCCCTCACCCACCTACTCACTCACTCTCCTACTCGCTCACGAGCTCAACCACCCGCATGCCAAAAAACCCTCCTACCCACCGGATGAGCCAGCGGCAGTTGGCGTTGTCCTCGTAGTTTCCGGGGAAGTTCATGGAGTTAAAGCTCCCGGACGTCCCCGTGAACTGGAAGTTGTCGTCGCAACCCGACGCTGCAGAGAGAGACACACGTGTCGTTGGTCACGGACGTTCCTCACGTGCCCTTACGGACCCCGTAGAGCTGAGAAACCAGGAGGCCCCAGGTATAGGCAATGCTCGTAACATCCAGCGAGGCTGCAATTATAGTAGGCTCCGAAATACCGTGGGATAAGCCGTGATTTTTTGTGGTTAATTACGTGAATCCGAGTAAGATCATGAATCTGGCAGACATGGCGCATCCTTCATTCACACAGCCCTCTCTCTCCTTGTCTGCCCTGGACATACGTCCGGTCAACATGGGCTAATAGGCCAAAAAAAANCCGTGGAGAGGGGGCAGCTTTGTAGAGCTCCCTCCGTCGAGTGAGGGCTTTGCACCCGCAGGGCATTGCAGGGTGCGGCAGTGGCGAGGAGATGTCATCTTCCTGGCCTGGCATGCAGGAGGCCGTGGGTTCGATCCCGGACCCTGATTAAGTCTGTCGTATGTTTGCAGTCCGTTTGTTCTCTCTCTCTCTCCGTGGTGGTCGTGTGGACCGTTCTATGGATTCCTACGTGCACTTAAGATGATTTGGCTGGTTCTATAAATTGTTCCCACACGTGAAAGGAGTCACTTCGATGACTAGCATCGCGTGTGCGACCAAGTTGCCTCTCTGACAAAGAGCTAATAGCTCGGTGGGCTTTGGTAAAATAAAATAATCACGACATTTCGATCGCAACACAAGCAATCCTTCAAAGGTGGGGACACCACAGCAAAAGAAATAATGCTGTGGTGTTCCCATCTGATGAGGTTTCCTTGTGTTGCGATCGAAACGTCGTGATTTGTTTAATTTTTGTTATATTACACTGGTCAACAAAAAAAAAANCATTTTTTTCTGGTCTGGACTTTTGCAGCTGTTCTAGACTAATTTCAGGGTGTTGATTCCAAATCTGATCTCAGATTTGCTCTATCACATCTCATTATTATGCAATCGGCATATCCCATTTTCATTGATTTTACCCGAAATTAACTCTGTCACTTATGATTGCAAGTTGTTGCGAGTCAGTGACTGCTTTAGTGTTAAAATATGGTGCTGTATTTTTAGGATAGTGTGTTTATAATATCATTTTATGTAGATATCCACATTTATTTAATATTTTCTTCTGCAATTTTTATTGAAAATGCAATATTTGATATCTCAAAAACCTGATGTGATAGACAAAAACTGATGCCAGATTTGGAATCAGCTCCCCAAAATTACATTAAACCCGTTGGAATACCTTATGCCAGAAAAGGTGTGTTGACCAGTGTTATTTTATTTCTTCCTACGTGACTTTACCGAAAGAACCAAAGAGTATTGATTCCTGCGGTCACGAAAGCATCAAATCAAGAGTGTAAAATTTAGTTTCTACCCGTACCATATGCACGGTTTTGTGCAGTCTACCCAGTGCCGTCGGGGTTGAATATTGTGGGTGAAATGCGAATTGAATGAATGAGGAGGGCGAGGCTAGAGGGGTGTGTCCCCCTCCTTCTCGACTTACTGCAGGAAATTTCGTCGGAGGCGTCGTTGCAGTCGTTGACGCCGTCGCAGCGAGCGGACAGGGGATGCACGAGATGTCCGCGCACACGAACTGACCCGCGGGACACGGGGCTACGCGCGCACAAAGAGAAAANCACGCACACACAGTTTTTAGTGGTTTTGGGGTTTTTTNCAGTTTTTAGTGGTTTTGGGTGTTTTTTCGGTTTTTAGTGGTTTTAGGGTATTTTCAGTTATTGGGTATTTTTTCAATTTTCAGTGGTTTTGGGGTATTTTCGTCTATTTTTAGTGTTTTTTTTTCTTCAGTTTTTAGTGGTTTTGGGGTTTTTCAGTTTTTAGTGGTTTTGGCACGAATGCACACACATTCACATAGAAATTTAGCATCACACAGCGGCCAAGCTGATGCTGGCACGAGTAATTTCACGGAGCATACATTACAGAGTTTGCCTTTCGTGGGACCCTGGGTAATTTGTTGATTAATTAAGTAGATCAGCCTCAACTAGGCTTATGTCATCCACAACAGGGTGAAGGCACACTGCATAATAGGTTGACTACTAAAGTACATAAGCCTTACGTAGGCCAATGGCATCTACAACAGAATAGAGTGACCCTGAGTCATCCGTTGATGTCTAGAATTGATAAGCCTGAAGTACCATTGGAACCTCATTTGTATGGCAAATGAGGTTCCAATGGTGTAAATGCTAACCCCGAGCTCTGATACTCTGATGGTGCATTGGCTTTGAGTTGTGCGCCTTTTGGCGTCATCTGGTCCAACCCATGTGAGACTAGGCTCTAAGGAAAGCTGTCTCGGGTGTAGACCAATAAACTTCAAGGACAGTGCATATATTATCAGAGTTATGTTTTTGTTTGCATTATAGCTGCAGGTATTGTGGTATATGCAAACATGACTCCTTGTAAAAAAGGTGTCAGTTTTGTTGCCAGATGGAAGGGTAAAAAACCAATTATCAAGCCTGAAGTAGGCCAATGGTCTCTACAACAGGACAGAGTGACCCTGAGTCATCCGTTGATGTCTAGAATTGATAAGCCAAGAGTAGACCAATGGCTTCTACGTGATCCTATGCTGAGGCAGCTACACAACCACTTATTCCTACTCGAGCTACGTAGTAATAATCCAATTCGTGTTCCAGAAAATATGTTCTCTAATATATTAATCGCATCATATCCAATTCATATTATGAAAATACGTGTTATAGGAGAATAGACTGTACTTTTTTAATCTGTTTAAGTTTACAATACGTTGAGTTGAAACGGTCACAGTCGGCATGCCGTTAAGACGGCTTGTTCGCCATGTGACCATCGGCTGACCTGTTTGGCTGTGGCGGGNTGGTGGAGGGCCTTGGCACAAAAATTTGGCCAGATTACAACGTTCTAGATTTGAAGCTTTCGTGACTGCAAGGATTCATATTCTTAAGTTTTTTTGGTAAAGTCACGGAGGTAGAAAATTAAAATTAATAAAAGTAATAATACAAATAAAAGTAAAATAATTTAATTTTTATTTTACTTTTATTAATTTTAATTTTTTACCTACGTGACTTTACCGAAAAAACCTAAGAATATGGATTACAACGTAGCGGCCTCACTCAAAACCGCCGTTACAGATCACGGTACAGGGCCACGACAAACCCCATCTGTGTTAACCTTCAAACACGAGGCGATTCATCCAGCCACAAGCCACGGAACATTGCGGGGGGAGATCACTCACGGGTGGTGGGTATTATAGGGGTGGGCAGAGGATAGGGCAACTCCGGGCAGGCCCCAGGCTCCAGCGAGATGTCGTCCAGCGCTATCTCACTGCTGCCGGGCCTCCGCCGGGCCTCGAACACAACCTGCAATGGAGAAAGAAAAAACGTCAACCGATGCAGAAAGACCTCGTTGTGACCAGGGGCGGCCCTAGACTAGCTTGCCAGCGACTGGCGCTATAGGGCAAAGCCACGTAATAGGTGCACCCCCCAAACCCCAAGGGCAGATCTAGGCTGATGGTTTTTTGGGTGAACTGTGAAAAATGGTGCTCCTATAAAAATGGTGCTCCTAGTTTTTTTAACCGTATGTTTTTAAACAGAGGCATCATTATTTGATTTTTCCTTCCATCCGTCTGTCCGAACGATACAGTCTCAGAAATGTTTGGAAATGTATTATTATTCGTATTCCCTCTGTAAACGCACGGGAATTGAAATAATGACATCGTCGTTATTTCATTTGTATTTTTTACCTCGAATTTGGCGCCCCCCCCCCCCCCACTTAATTTGGCACCCTAGGCGACTGCCCTACTTCGCCTTTATGGATGGGTCACCCCTGGTTGTAACGCGGTAGGTGCGTTGTTTAAAAGTGCTTAGCTCAATGGGCCTTGGCCAGCCGAGTCTATGAGTCTCTATGTAACTTTATAGATCCTTGTGTAACTCTGCAGAGCTCTATGTAACACGAGATAGATATGTGTTACTCTATTAGACTTTATGCAACAATGGATATTCCTGTAACTCTATAGATATCTGTGTAACTGTACGGATCTCTACATAATTCTACCTAACTGCAATGTCCTGTAGCTGCCGGCACTGCCTCGGGCTGTGGTCGTCCTGGTAACAGGGGCCTTAGCAGCTGGAATCATAAAGCCTGAGTTGAATGATCGGACCTGGAAGTTCTGTGATTGGCTGAAGTTGAGCTGCCCGTAGTGCCACTGGTTTCCGTAGTTCCCCTCCATGACCCACAGGGGAACATCGGCCACTCCCTCCGTCCGCAGGGACACGGAGAGGCGATAGACGTCCACCCCATTCATGTGGAACCTGCGCATAAAGACACACAGGAGGGATGCACAGAGGGATAGAGACGCAGGGATGGACATACACGCAGACACACGGGGGGCGGTAATGGGAGAGAGGTCACGTGGAAGATGCGGGTTGCAATGACAGCAGCAGTGAAGGAGCGGGAAGCCGCCTGCCTCGTGGCTGTATGAGATGCGAGAGTGAAACTAACGGTAACAACACAAACCAACGCTGAAGCTGCGCGTAAACCACGTGACTCGTGATAATGGGGTTTCCCCTTTTTTCTGGCAACAAAACAGGTGTTAAGATGTTAATACACCAAACTGAAACCTTTTACAAGTGACTCCTGTGTGGCCACCCCCGCTCTGAACCCCTCCCATCTACACGACGTCGCCGCCCACTGTGAAAACACACTCTACTCTTCCTCCTCCTCCAAACAGCTCCCTTCTGCTCCTTCATCGTCTCCTTCTCTTCGTCCCACCACTCTCTTCGTGTTCATCGCCCTCTCGTCATCCATGACATCTTGAGCCCCTCCTCGGTCATCAGTTCTCCTGCCCCGCTCCTTCTTCTTCTCTCTTCCCGCTGCTGCTCACCTTGAGCCCTGTGCCCTCCTTCACTGTGTCCATCTTGGGGGGCTTCCACCCCAGACTCCCTTTCCTTTCTCGCTCATCTCACGCCACCCGCACCCCCCTCCCCCCTCGCCTGCTCGCCCTCTTGCGCGACAGACTGCACTCGCCCACCCGTGCACTGTGGTGCGGTGCCACGGCCACGGCGTTTAACAACAATAACAATAATCGACATCGCCAGATTCACAATTAGCACAGTGTTATTCAGTCACACAGATGGCCGTGACGTGCGGTCGTATTCACCAGAACTTGAGACACGTGGGGTTGGGTTCGGGGTCCATGGTAAACGTGCGGATGCTCGTGGCGACGCCGCTGTTTTGATTCCGGATGTAGAACCCTGCAGAGTGATGGGACACCAGGAAGAACAATCATGCAAACGGACGGATTCCATAATGCTGTCCGACATGCGCTTGTCTTTTTAGCGCTGGTTATTTTATCCCTCTCCCAGGTGCGCACCTGACGAGTTCCCAAAGGTGTGGTCCACATCCGGGCCAGTGGTGGGTGGAGCTGGGACCGCTCAGCCGCTGCCAGTCGGCGCTGTCGTAGGGGTCCTGGTCCCAGTAGCACCAGCCTGACTCAAAGGTGCAGTCCACCAGATCCTTGTCTGCACGCAGACAAAGAGTGGGTGAACTAGTGGGTGGGCAGGGTGGGTGGGAACGTGAGCGATTGCGTGAAGGGTGTAAGTAAGTGCACAAGAAGGTGGGTGAGCTGGTGAGTCGGTGGGGAGGGTGAGTGAGTGTGAGTGGGCCACTCTGCTCTCGCTGGCCGTACTTGTGAGTGCCGAGATGTCGAACGCGCTGAAGGAGACGTTGAAGCCGCCATACGTTTGGCGGCTGTTGGAGGTGAACTCCACAGTGAGCTCATGGGCGAAGGCCCGCACATCGCCGGGGTTGCTGACTCCGGTCAACGAAGCTGTCACAGGAAGTGAACGAGGGAGAGAGAGACAGACATGGGGGACATACAGAGAGATGGAGAGACGCACCCGACAGAGACACGGAGAGAGACATGGAGAAGGGGAGGTAAAATCTACGCTTGACTCTAGTTCATTGAAAACACGGCGGTGACCGAGTGGCGTGCATTGGCGGCTCCTGAAAAGATGTTGCTGAAGCGAAGTGTCTTGCCTCACGGCAGATGTGGAGCGTACGTTCACAGGAAGTTCCTGTTTTTTTATGCTAATTTTGGTCACGTGACCAGGAAGTTACGATTTTAGATTTCCACTGTACCACGCGGGCGTCGGCCATTACACAGATAAGTCAAGATGGCGGCACGCATCGCATCTCAGTGAGACCACAGCTGCACTTGTCCATTGTGGGAGCTTAAGAAGCATTGTCTGTAAGTTGTTTATATTCCTATAATATTGGCAATGCTGTTGTAATGTTGGAATGACCGTTATAGTGATGTAAATGCCTTTATGGTGCCATTAAGTTGTTGTAGTAAATACGAGGCCTAGTTAGTAACGAAGCCTGCGACTTTCCTTATTGTGGATGTTACTTGTGATTTAGTAGGTCGAGTCATACTTGTGCCCAGGTGGCTATGTTGCGATCCTGAGAGTAAAGATGACGAAGTATCTCATCCACATTTTAGTGTTATGTGTAATACTGTACATTTGGGGTGCATTGGGATGAATACACGATGTGCCTCTATGCAACGCACCGGCTTGTGCTTTGTCTAGTTGTTCAGTGGTAATGTAGGGGCCTGGTCCGTCCAGGATCTATTGTTATCTAAGACAATGTTCTGATGCTGTGGTGTTCATTGTGTTGGTGTTTCCGGATTATAACAGATGCTGTATCTGTGTTTTCTCACCAGTTTTACCTTGTTACAATCAATAAATGACGATTGGAGTTGGACGTTCATCCTGGCTCCGAGGGTTTATTGAACGCAAGGTTATCTACTCGACTAGCGGTGCAACGCAGCGCACAGCGAGGCCGAGATACGAAGCGATGGTCTGTGGACGGCTGTCGGAACCGTAGATGGCACAATGCGCTCACCCAGCCTTTCTTTGGCGGCGCCAATCCCCTTGTAGATGTTGAAAAAGTCGTTCTGGTTTTCGAGCGCAAACGCCGAGAAGGTGAACAGGACGGCGTAGCCCTCCGGGGCGCTGTTGGAAATAACGGCACGGCGGTCAAGACTGTCGCTCAACACTAGCCGGCTTCAGAGGGAACGTGCGGGGGGAGGGCGAGTGGGTCGCATGTCGATGGGGGGATGAAAGTAATGGCCCCGGGCCAGCACCCACCAGCCACTCACTCATCCACTCACCCACCCAACCCAACCACCCACCGGATGAGCCAGCGGCAGTTGGCGTTGTTCTCGTAGTTGTCGGGGAAGTTCATGGAGTTGAAGCTCCCGGACGTCCCCGTGAACAGGAAGTTGTCATCACAACCGGAAGCTGCAGAGAGACACACGTGTCCTTGGTCACGGACGTTCCTTCTGTGTCCTTATGGACCCCGTGGAGCCGCGTGGAGATGGTTAGGAACCAGGAGGCCCCAGGCATTGGCAAAGAGCGTAACATCAAGGTAGGCTGCGATTGTAGTAGGCTCCGAAATACCGTGGGATAAGCCGTGATTTGTTGTTGTTAAATATGCGAATCCGAGTAAGATCATGAATCTGGATGCAAAACAGTGGTTGCTAGGGATTTTGTCATCACTTTCACTGCACTGGCCAATCAGCTGCAAGGAAGACAGCCCCATGCTACGTGGTCGCCATACCGTCCACCATACAACATGGGCGCCATGACGACCCCCATGACGTCATCACTCCATGCGTTTCAACCGGTCTGTGGCTGAGGAAAACATATTTACTTTATTCATTTGTATTAAATATGTTATTAAGGCAATAATTGATGTTATAAATATGAAAGTTGCGAGTAATTATTGTTCTGCTCATTAATTATCGGTTTACTGTTTGCTATACTTTTTGGTTCTTTCGGTAAAGTCACGTAGATAGAAAATTAATAGATCACGACGTTTCTATCGCAACACAAGCAACCGTCATCAGTGAAACAGACACAGCAGGAGAACCGCTGACAATTGGCGCAGAGAGCGGTCTCCCAACCCACCGCGAGTTTTCCTTCTGAACCTCAACGAGCTTCAGTGTTTGCCAACTCCCTTGGGTGCTACGGTAACGGGTGCCATGGTAATGGGTGCCATGGTAACAGGTGCCACATGGTTCAAGTTCAGTTTTATTTATTAGGTATAGCCCTGTGAGCCATTCGGCTCTTGAATCGGGTGCAACCGCAACAAACAAAAAACAAAAACATGAACAAGAATACATCTTAAAGTGCATATGTGACTAAGTGAAAACAGAAAATCCAAGAAAGGACATCAAAATATTGCAGAAAAAGCACCGTACACCAAGGATGTGTGCAAAAATCCCAGTGGGATGCAAGTCAAACAACAACAACAACCACAAGACAACTTAGATTAAGGCCATCAGTCTTACTCTGTACTACAACAGACAAACATGGCCAAACCAGTAAACTTTTCGAAATCACCAAAATAAAGCAATGAAACAGTGATCATAGGAACTGTGACAGAATTTTCACCATAAACGACAAACAACATCTACTACCAAAATCCTGCAGCCATAGCTGGCTGCATGAGTTACTCCACAACAGCAGGGTGCCACATGGTAACGGGAGCCCCGGCGAGTCATTGCTCACGCCGCGTTCAGGGTCGCGCGAGCCGTTCTGTCGCCCTTGACGAGGGCAAGACCAGAGGGGCAAAGGTCGCAACCGGGTACCCGATACCCGGCTACCCGTTTGCGACCCTGGTGTGGTCGGGTACGGGTAGGCCTTGAGTCACAGGTGAGTCACCGTTTGTCACTCATTTCCCAACGTCTTGTCTCTTCTCACAATTCAAGTTCCTAGAATCAACCCACCCACGCCTGCAACATGGCTTCATCCCAGAGGTCGCAATCGGGTACCCGATACCCGTACCCTACCCGTACCCGGCCAGGTACGGGTAGCCGGGTATCGGGTAGGGTACTGGTACGGGTACCTGTTTGCGACCCTGGTGCGGCCGGGTACGGGTACAGGTAAGGAATCAAAACCGATTGCGACCTCTGCAGAGCGGTAACTCTTCCCCCTTCCTCTCGACTTACTGCAGGAGGCTTCGTCGGAGGCGTCGTTGCAGTCGTTGACACCGTCGCAGCGAGCGGACAGGGGGATGCACGAGATGTCGGCGCACACGAACTGACCCGCGGGACACGGGGCTACGCACACACACAAAGACAAAGATCCCCCGTGTAGCCGTAACAGACTTTTGGGGGCAAGCGCTGTTCGTGAGCTCCTAACGAAGGCCGGCATGGCGTACAGGGAGGGTGGGTTGGCGAGCACCACGCCCGACCGCCTTTGTCTGCCGAGCGGCGATGTTTACACACCGCACCAGGTGCTCATTTGAGGCTCAGTCGACCTAGGGGAACTATAATTTTTCATTCTACGCTGGGCAGTAGGGCCTTCTCGAGTGTGGGGCCTAATATCTGGAACTCTCGTCCGTGGGCCCAAAGGTTGGATCTGAGCACCAAACAGTTCAGGATACTCTGCAAGGCGCATTTTCTTCCTTTTGGCTTTTCCTTGAGTATGTCCTCTCATTTAGCTTTCTTTCACGTGTCTTGAACTACCTTCGTTACAATTATACTGTAAAGTTTTGCGATACCTTCTTTAGTGGGGGCGAGTTCTTACTCAAATTGCATGAATTTGCAAATTGTGAAAACTCTTTAAAGGGCGCTGACCCAAATCTTCTATAAATCGAATGGAAGCCATTTTTAACTACTCGGCCCTCACGGCGATTTGTAACGCGGCCATCAGGAGGAAGACTCACGGGTGGTTGGTATTATCGGGGTGGGCTCAGGGTAGGGCAACTCCGGGCAGGCCCCAGGCTCCAGTGAGATGTCGTCCAGCGCTATGTCGCTGCTGCCGGCCCTCCGCCGGGCCTCAAACACAACCTGCAACAGAGGGGAAGCCGGTAACCAATAACCGTTAACCGAAAATATTGCGAACCGTAACTGACAATTGAAGATGAAGATGATTGTTTTCGACTAAAAACCCGTGATTAGCTTTTTCAGCACTGGAGCAAGTGCATAGTGGAACAGGAGGCATTCGTCCCAACCCCACACAGAGAGGCACCCAAGGTGGGACTCAAACCTAGGCCCATTTTTGCCATGAGAGCCACAACATTCACCACTGTCGTCCAAAAAAACAACGTGTTGGTGAAGTAACGCCTGGAGGCACCGGGGGGACCCTGATCCAGTAGTGGATCGAGAGGAGGCTTCATAACTATTTCGGCATATTACCAATGGGTCTGCAAACCGCACCTTTGTGACATTCAGACCACGATCTAACCCTAAAAAAAACCTTTTATGGATGATATTGATTGCAAAAGCCTACGTGTTAAACAGACCATGGCCAATTGGGCTGGTGAGGGTGGCAAATGCCATGCACCGACCTGGAAGTTCTGTGATTGGCTGAAGTTGAGCTGCCCGTAGTGCCACTGGTTGCCGTAGTTCCCCTCCTTGACCCACAGGGGAACGTCAGCCACTCCCTCGGTTCGCAAGGACAGGGATAGGCGATAGACGTCCACCCATACATGTGGTACCTGCACATTAGGACACACAAACGGGCAGAGTCAGACACAGAGATGGTCGTGCGTCGAGTCTGGAACGCGCACGTGCCGAACGTACGTCGCCCGGTTCTTGTTTGGGATTTGTTATTACCCTTAATAGTGTACACGGTCATTGCATGGGCGTGGCTCTTGTCGGAACGACTCGGCAACCCCAACGTGCCTTAAACATCAAGATCTTGCTTTATCTTCACATAGCGCCTCGGCTCAAGGTGCTTTTCCAAAGTTTGAAAGCAGTTAAAACGAATGCGATTTTGTTGGCAGGGGAGGGGTGCAAAAGGAGAATGAATTAGTGACCATTACAGAAGACTCATAGGGATCACCAAAGGGCTATAGTGGAGGGACGGGAAGGAGGGCGACTGCTTAATGTATGGGGGGCGGTGTTGAGTCTATGGGTAGTGTTGAGTCTATGGGCGGTGTTGAGTCTGTGGGCGGTGTGGAGTCTATGGGCAGTGTTGAGTCTGTGGGCGGTGTGGAGTCTATGGGCGGTGTTGAGTCTATGGGCAGTGTTGAGTATGTGGGCGGTGTTGAGTCTGTGGGCGGTGTTGAGTCTATGGGCAGTGTTGAGTATGTGGGGAGTGTTGAGTCTATGGGCAGTGTTGAGTCTATGGGCAGTGTTGAGTCTATGGGCAATGTTGAGTATGTGGGGAGTGTTGAGTATGTGGGAGTGTTGAGTCTATGGGTAGTGTTGAGTCTATGGTGCAGTGTTGAGTCTGTGGGCAGTGTTGAGTCTGTGGGCAGTGTTGAGTCTGGTGCAGTGTTGAGTCTATGGGCAGTGTTGAGTCTATGGGCAGTGTTGAGTCTATGGTGCAGTGTTGAGTCTATGGGCAATGTTGAGTATGTGGGGAGTGTTGAGTCTATGGGTAGTGTTGAGTCTATGGTGCAGTGTTGAGTCTGTGGGCAGTGTTGAGTCTGTGGGCGGTGTTGAATCTGGTGCAGTGTTGAGTCTATGGGCCGTGTTGAGTCTGTGGGCAGTGTTGAGTCTGTGGGCAGTGTTGAGTCTATGGGCGGTGTTGAGTCTGGTGCAGTGTTGAGTTTATGGGCGGTGTTGAGTCTGTGGGCGGTGTTGAGTCTGGTGCAGCGTTGAGTCTATGGTGCAGTGTTGAGTCTGTGGGCGGTGTTGAGTCTGTGGGCGGTGTGGAGTCTATGGGCGGTGTGGAGTCTATGGGCGGTGTTGAGTCTGTGGGCGGTGTTGAGTCTGGTGCAGTGTTGAGTCTATGGTGCAGTGTTGAGTCTATGGGCGGTGTGGAGTCTATGGTCGGTGTTGAGTCTGTGGGCAGTGTTGAGTCTGGTGCAGTGTTGAGTCTATGGGCCGTGTTGAGTCTATGGGCAGTGTTGAGTCTATGGGCAGTGTTGAGTCTATGGGGAGTGTTGAGTCTGTGGGCAGTGTTGAGTCTATGGGCGGTGTTGAGTCTATGGGCGGTGTTGAGTCTATGAGCGGTGTTGAGTCTATGGGCGGTGTTGATTCTGTGGGCAGTGTTGAGTCTATGGTGGCAGTGTTGAGTCTATGGGCAGTGTTGAGTCTATGGGCAGTGTTGAGTCTATGGCAGTGTTGAGTCTATGGGCAGTGTTGAGTCTGTGAGCAGTGTTGAGTCTGTGGGCAGTGTTGGGTCTATGGGCAGTGTTGAGTCTATGGTGCAGTATTGAGTCTATGGGCAGTGATGAGTCTATGGGCGGTGTTGAGTCTGGTGCAGTGTTGAGTTTATGGGCGGTGTTGAGTCTGTGGGCGGTGTTGAGTCTGGTGCAGTGTTGAGTCTATGGTGCAGTGTTGAGTCTGTGGGCGGTGTTGAGTCTGTGGGCGGTGTGGAGTCTATGGGCGGTGTGGAGTCTATGGGCGGTGTTGAGTCTGTGGGCGGTATTGAGTCTGGTGCAGTGTTGAGTCTATGGTGCAGTGTTGAGTCTATGGGCGGTGTGGAGTCTATGGTCGGTGTTGAGTCTATGGGCAGTGTTGAGTCTGGTGCAGTGTTGAGTCTATGGGCCGTGTTGAGTCTATGGGCGGTGTTGAGTCTGTGGGCAGTGTTGAGTCTATGGGCAGTGTTGAGTCTATGGGCAGTGTTGAGTCTGTGAGCAGTGTTGAGTCTGGGGCAGTGTTGAGTCTATGGGCAGTGTTGAGTCTATGGTGCAGTGTTGAGTCTATGGGCAGTGATGAGTCTATGGACAATGTTGAGTCTATGGTGCAGTGTTGAGTCTGTGAGCAGTGTTGAGTCTGTGAGCAGTGTTGAGTCTATGGTGCAGTGTTGAGTCTATGGTGCAGTGTTGAGTCTATGGGCAGTGTGGAGTCTATGGGTACTAGAGGCTTCAAGGGAGGAACAGAAGGGTGTTAAGGAAGCGGGCTGCTTAATGTACAGGGGACCGTTCCAGCCCCTGCGCACCACAAGGCAACTTTTCCATTTTAACTGACAAATGAGGGCAAACGTAACCACACGGTGATTGAGGCCTATCGCCGTGCGGCTTGTACTGTTTGTACGCGCACGTGCCGATCGGCGCCTTGGTTACTTGGTTACTCAAACTCCGCGGTGCAACAGTTACACCGGTTATTGTTTAATAACCCTCTACCATTTTCTCTCGTTTTGTCCCGCTCTCTCTGTGCGTGTGCGTCTCTCCGCATCGCAGCCTCGTTGACGGGAACGAGCATTCCAGGCGACGTGCGGGTCTTCAGCCACGAGCTCACCGTGGAGTTCACCTCCGACGCGAGTCAAACAGACAGCGGCTTCAGTGCCACCTTCACAGCGTTTGACTTCTCCGGACTCACGAGTACATCACCACACAATACACTCACTCACCCGCTCGTACACTCACTCACCCGCTCGTACACTCACTCACCCACTCACTCACTCAACCACTCACTCACCCACCCACCCACTCCCTTCACCACGTTCCGTTTCTCCGGACTCACAAGTATGGCCAGCGAGAGCGGCATGGCCCTCTCACCCGCCCACTCACTCACTCACCCACCCACTCACTCACTCACCCGCTCGCTCACTCACTCAGCCACTCACTCGCTCACCCGCTCACCCGCTCACTCACTTCACTCACTCGCTCACCCGCTCACTCACTCACCCGCTCGCACACCCACCCACCCACTCCCTTCACCACGTTCCTTTTCTCCGGACTCACAAGTATGGCCAGCGAGAGCTGCGTGGCCCTCTCACTCACTCACTCACTCGCTCGCTCGCCCGCTCGCTCGCTCACTTACTCACCCGCTCACTCACTCAGCCACTCACTCGCTCACCCGCTCAGTCACCCACTCTTTGTCTGTGTATAGATAAGGAGCTGGTGGACTGCTCCTTCGAGTCGGGCTGGTGCTACTGGGACCAAGACCCTTACGACAGCGCTGACTGGGAGCGGTTGAGCGGGCCCAGCTCTCCAGCCAACACTGGCCCGGACGTGGACCACACCTTTGGGAATTCTTCAGGTGCGCGCGAATGCAGAGGCTTGTGTTTTCCCACATGATGGATGCCGTGCCCTACGAGAGGCCAAGGAGTGGACATCCATCCTTCTCTGTGTCTGCCCATCCACCCATCCACTTGTCCATCTGTCTGTATGTCCGTCTGTCCATCCGTCCATGCTTGAGAATGCTGTCAATGAGCCTGCCTGTAGGTCTGTGTGCAAAGTTGGGTCACGGTAACCCTCGTAAAGATGATCTAATGTGAACGAAACAGGAAAGTACAAACGCATGTTGGAAACCGTTATAGAATCCTTGCGTTGCATGATTGTTCTCCCTGGTTTCTCCCGCAGGGTTCTACATCCGGAACCAAAACAGCGGCGTCGCCACAAGCATCCGCACGTTTACCTTGGACCCCGAACCCAACCCCACGTGCCTCAAGTTCTGGTGAATACGATGACACGTTACCCTCCACTAGAAGCTCCACGGTGGTGTGAGAATAGTTTGAAATCACACGGGCCCAGAATGTAAACAATGGGCCCTTACCTGTAGACATCCTGTCAGTTCATCGGCAAAGTCTGCCTCTGCCGATGAGTCACCGTGCATCCAAACCCGGTCCACTGGACTCAACGCTGCTGAAATTGTGTGTGATCCACAATCCTCGCTGCTGCTGCCTCCACATTGCTGACAAACAGGCAGCCATGTGCGGCGTAACCACCACCACCGGCCGGCTGTGTGACAGGAAACTTGCAAACGCCACGTGTCTGTGCGTGTCATTGTGTTGTGTGTCCACGTGCGTTGGTGCGTGCGTATTTGTACACCCGTCTCTGTGTGTCCCTTTGCGCAGGTTCCACATGTACGGGGTGGACGTCTATCGCCTCTCCGTGTCCCTGCGGAGGGAGGGAGTGCCCGATATTCCCGCGTGGCTCAAAGAGGGGAACTACGGCAACGTTTGGCACTACGGGCAGCTCTCTTTCATAGAAGCAAATTCCTTCCAGGTCAGTGCACGCTGCTTTGTCACCGTCAGCAGCTAAGGCAAGTCCCACGGGGCACGGTCTGAAATTCGGGGCTGCAGTTTACAGGCCCATTGGCAATATGCCGTACTTGTCATGGGGCCTCCTGTTGATCTGCTATTGGATGAGCCCCCCCCCCACGCCACAGTTGTGGCCTCATTACAAGAATAGGCCTAGGCTCAAGTCCCAACTCGGACTCCTTTCTGTGCTGAAAATCTAATTATTCAGTAATAAAAAAATATATATATCATGCGTACCAGTGTTCCAAACCTCATTGTATGGTTTTGTCAAAAACAATCATCTTCGTCTTCGATTTTCGGTTACGGTTCGCAAATGTTATTCCCGGTCAACGGTTACTGGTTACCGGTTTCCTCTCCATTGCAGGTGGTGTTTGAGGCCCGGCGGAGAGCCGGCAGCAGCGAGATAGCGCTGGACGACATCTCGCTGGAGCCTGGGGTCTGCCCGGAGTTGCCCTATTCCCCGCCCACCCCTATAATCCCTACCACCCGTGAGTCTTCCGCTGAGCCTCGTGGTCCTGATGGCCACGTTATAAATCGACGTGCAGGCTGAGCCGGGATGAGTTGGGCCCGGAAATGGCTTTTGTCAGATATGTAGACAATTTGCCATAGACTGGCACTGCGAGCCTTAGACTCGCACGGACACCCACAGACTCGCACAGAGACCCATAGACTTCCATAGACCCATAGACTTGCATAGAGACCCATAGACTCACACAGAGACCCATAGACTCACAGAGAGATCCATAGACTCACACAGAGATCCATACAACTCACACAGAGACCCATAGACTCACACAGAGACCCATAGATTCACACAGAGACCCATAGACTCACACAGAGAACTAAAGACTCGCAGAGAGAGACAGATCCATGGCTGGCTTATGTATGGCTCGCTGGTTCTAGGCTCACCGGAGCCAGAGCCTAGCATGATCCGATCCATGACTACCAAAACGAGGGCATTATCCTGAGCTGCTATTACAGACGCCAGACTGTCTACAAACATTGGACGCCAGCAGCTGCAGCAGCAGACATTCTCCGCTCTTGCGATCACTCTTTTGCCTTCTTCTTCTCCCCCTCCGCTCCATTGTGCCTCCTCCCATCCGCTCTATCAGGCCGGTGACCCGAGCTGGATTCCCGCTCACGGCCAACACGAGTGACGATTTTCTGAACAGGTTTTGAGCTTCCCCTATGTCGAGCGAGCCTCAAATGAGTACCTGGTGCAGTGTGTACACATCGCCACTAGGGAGACAAAGGCAGCCAGGCATGGTGCTAGTCACCCACCTCCTCGTGCACCGTGCCGGGTTTCATAGGTGCTCGGAAACAGCACTTGCCCCAACAGTGCACTGAAGGCTACACGGGGGATCTTTGTGTGCACGCAGCCCCGTGTTCTCCGGATGAGTTCGTGTGCGGGGACATCTCCTGCATCCCTCTGCTCGCGCTCTGCGACGGCGTCACCGACTGCAACGACGCCTCGGATGAAGTTGCCTGCAGTACGTTGAGCGGGGGGGGGGGGAGGGGGAAGGTCCCCCTCCCGCCATGCCCTCCTCTCTAACTCCCATTTATCTCCACGTCATCCCCAACGTTTACCCCCGATGCCGCCGGGTTAAAGCGGGAACGTCAATGATTTCCATAATTTCAGAGGCGCGGGGAAGTCACGGACGAAAGTTGTTCAAGGCAGCAGCGCTACTAACGATCGCTCGAGCCCTGTGGTCTTTCTAGGGAGGGTTGGCAAACTCCGAATTAATGTGGGAGGGAACCGGAGATGAGTCCACACTCTGCTGTGCCCGCCTTCTCCTGGCAAGCCAGGATATTTCTCCTCCTCGATGCCCACCCCAAGGAAAATCTTGGGTCCTCAAAGTGGTGTCACTGCCCTGTCTTGACTTGGATACTCGCCAGTGGACAAGGAGTCAAAGTCTTCCTCTGATGTGGATCAATTCGCAGAGATATTTGGTATGAGGGCCAAATCGGAGTGAGGGGAGGATAAATTGACTGTTATTGAGCTTGCCATCGAAAGCCTCAAAGCAAAATGTGAGCGAGTGGGTGGGTAAGCAGGGGGTGAGGTGAGCGAGTGAGCTATCAAAATAACCAACCTGCATTATCGCTCTGCAGATTCCGGCTGTGATGACAACTTCCTGCTTACGGGACATCCGGGAGCTTCAACTCTATGAACTTCCCTGAGAACTATGTAAACAATGCCAACTGCCGCTGGATCATCCGGTGGTGGGTGGATTAGCTTGAGTGAGTGAGTGACGAGCGAGGGTGACCCGGCCAGTATTCCAACCGTGAACCTCTGCCCAGGTCCCGAGCACCGCCCCGCGCCCGACATCCTGACCACGCGCCCACTCTTTTCCCCACAGGGCCCCAGATGGCTACGCAGTCCAATTCTCATTCTCGGCCTTTGATCTTGAAAACAATTACGACTTCCTCAAGATCTACAAGGGACTGGGCGCTGACAAGGAGCTCCAAGGTGAGCAGACGAGGGATTGGTAGACCGGTATCTCATCATCGATCACTCAGGGTCGAGTATGATTGTCCTCCTGGTGGGTTATTTTTGGGATCTTCAGATGGCTGAAGAGGCCGATAAGAGATCCGCAGATTCTGCTGCAGTGTGGGCAAGGGAATGTGATGGTGGTGGATAATGGGTTGGGCCTTCTTGGTGGTTAACCTCCTTCCTAAGTTGTTGCCGCTTGTCCTCTGTGGCACGGTGAAGATCTTTTTGCGTAGAGTGTGACCCCATCTTGGATAATCTTCCTCCGTGTGGTTCTGTCCTGTGCAATGTCTTCCCAGTTGGTGGTGTTGATGTGGCCACTTCTTGAAGTCGTTGTTCTTGTAGCGCTCCTTCTCTCCTACAGGGGCACACTGTCTTGCGTTTAGTTTGGGATACAGGACCTGTTTAAGGAGGGCAGGAGTTGGGCATCCTAACAACGTGGCCAGTCCATCTGAGCTGGTGTTGGGTGATTGTAGTGGTGATGATGTTCAAGTTTGCCTCCTCCATGATGCAGCTTCGTTGACGGGAACAAGCAACCCCGGCGACGTTCGGGTCTTCGCTCACGAGCTCACCGTGGAGTTCACCTCCGATAGCAGTCAAGTCAAAAGCGGCTTCAGCGCCTCCTTCAGCGCATTTGACTTCTCTGCTCTCACAAGTAAGGCCAGCGAGAACATTCCGGCCCACCCAGTCACCTGCTGGCTCACTCACGACCATGGCCAGTGAGAGCTGCGTGGTCCACTCATCTGCTCACCCGCTCACTCACCCACTTTTTGTCTGCATGTAGACAAGGATCTGGTGGACTGCTCCTTCGAGTCGGGCTGGTGCTACTGGGACCAGGACCCTTACGACAGCGCCAACTGGGAGCGGCTGAGTGGGCCCAGCTCTCCAGCCACCACTGGCCCGGACGTGGACCACACCTTTGGGAACTCGTCAGGTATGCACTTAGGAGAGAGAAAAAACCAGCGCTAAAAGTACAAACGCATGTTGGAAACCATTATAGAATCCTTGCGTTGCATGATTGTTCTCCCTGGTTTCTCCCGCAGGGTTCTACATCCAGAACCAACACAGCGGCGTCGCCACGAGCATCCGCACGTTTACCTTGGACCCCGAACCAAACCCCACGTGCCTCAAGTTCTGGTGAATGCGACCACATGTCCCCATTTATGAGGAGCTCCACAGTGGTGTGGGAATAATTTGAAATCACACTGGACAAGAATGTAAATGGTTGGACCCTTGCCATTGTGAGAAGGAACACATGTTCCAACCCTATGTCCATGGATCTGACAGCTCTGCTATTGAATTATATTTAGCGAAGGGTGCTTATAACACCCTTAAACCTCTACACATCCTGTCAGTTCACCAGCAAAGTCTACCTCTACCAGTGAGTCACCATGCATCGAAACTCAGTCCAGAGTTTCGCTTGTCTTGAATCAACGCTGCTGAAATTGTGTATGATCCACAAACCTCGCTGCTGTTGCCTCCACACAGTACTTGGTAACAGAATCCATGTGTGTGTTGCTGAGTGTCCTGTTCTGTTTGTGTGTGTTCATGTGTAAGTATGCCCATCCCTGTGTATCTCTGTGTCCCTGTGTCCATCTCTGTGTCTGACTCTGCCCGTTTGTGTGTCCTAATGTGCAGGTACCACATGTATGGGTGGACGTCTATCGCCTATCCCTGTCCTTGCGAACCGAGGGAGTGGCTGACGTTCCCCTGTGGGTCAAGGAGGGGAACTACGGCAACCAGTGGCACTACGGGCAGCTCAACTTCAGCCAATCACAGAACTTCCAGGTCGGTGCATGGCATTTGCCACCCTCACCAGCCCAATTGGCCATGGTCTGTTTAACACGTAGGCTTTTGCAATCAATATCATCCATAAAAGGTTTTTTTAGGGTTAGATCGTGGTCTGAATGTCACAAAGGTGCGGTTTGCAGACCCATTGGTAATATGCCGAAATAGTTATGAAGCCTCCTCTCGATCCACTACTGGATCAGGGTCCCCCGGTGCCTCCAGGCGTTACTTCACCAACACGTTGTTTTTTTGGACGACAGTGGTGAATGTTGTGGCTCTCATGGCAAAAATGGGCCTAGGTTTGAGTCCCACCTTGGGTGCCTCTCTGTGTGGGGTTGGGACGAATGCCTCCTGTTCCACTATGCACTTGCTCCAGTGCTGAAAAAGCTAATCACGGGTTTTTAGTCGAAAACAATCATCTTCATCTTCAATTGTCAGTTACGGTTCGCAATATTTTCGGTTAACGGTTATTGGTTACCGGCTTCCCCTCTGTTGCAGGTTGTGTTTGAGGCCCGGCGGAGGGCCGGCAGCAGCGACATAGCGCTGGACGACATCTCACTGGAGCCTGGGGCCTGCCCGGAGTTGCCCTACCCTGAGCCCACCCCGATAATACCAACCACCCGTGAGTCTTCCTCCTGATGGCCGCGTTACAAATCGCCGTGAGGGCCGAGTAGTTAAAAATGGCTTCCATTCGATTTATAGAAGATTTGGGTCAGCGCCCTTTAAAGAGTTTTCACAATTTGCAAATTCATGCAATTTGAGTAAGAACTCGCCCCCACTAAAGAAGGTATCGCAAAACTTTACAGTATAATTGTAACGAAGGTAGTTCAAGACACGTGAAAGAAAGCTAAATGAGAGGACATACTCAAGGAAAAGCCAAAAGGAAGAAAATGCGCCTTGCAGAGTATCCTGAACTGTTTGGTGCTCAGATCCAACCTTTGGGCCCACGGACGAGAGTTCCAGATATTAGGCCCCACACTCGAGAAGGCCCTACTGCCCAGCGTAGAATGAAAAATTATAGTTCCCCTAGGTCGACTGAGCCTCAAATGAGCACCTGGTGCGGTGTGTAAACATCGCCGCTCGGCAGACAAAGGCGGTCGGGCGTGGTGCTCGCCAACCCACCCTCCCTGTACGCCATGCCGGCCTTCGTTAGGAGCTCACGAACAGCGCTTGCCCCCAAAAGTCTGTTACGGC
Organism: Lethenteron camtschaticum; assembly: GCA_018977245.1. Classification (NCBI taxonomy): domain Eukaryota; kingdom Metazoa; phylum Chordata; class Hyperoartia; order Petromyzontiformes; family Petromyzontidae; genus Lethenteron; species Lethenteron camtschaticum. The sequence continues at coordinate 5,755 of WFAB01002542.1, read as the reverse complement.
TACACGGGGGATCTTTGTCTTTGTGTGTGTGCGTAGCCCCGTGTCCCGCGGGTCAGTTCGTGTGCGCCGACATCTCGTGCATCCCCCTGTCCGCTCGCTGCGACGGTGTCAACGACTGCAACGACGCCTCCGACGAAGCCTCCTGCAGTAAGTCGAGAGGAAGGGGGAAGAGTTACCGCTCTGCAGAGGTCGCAATCGGTTTTGATTCCTTACCTGTACCCGTACCCGGCCGCACCAGGGTCGCAAACAGGTACCCGTACCAGTACCCTACCCGATACCCGGCTACCCGTACCTGGCCGGGTACGGGTAGGGTACGGGTATCGGGTACCCGATTGCGACCTCTGGGATGAAGCCATGTTGCAGGCGTGGGTGGGTTGATTCTAGGAACTTGAATTGTGAGAAGAGACAAGACGTTGGGAAATGAGTGACAAACGGTGACTCACCTGTGACTCAAGGCCTACCCGTACCCGACCACACCAGGGTCGCAAACGGGTAGCCGGGTATCGGGTACCCGGTTGCGACCTTTGCCCCTCTGGTCTTGCCCTCGTCAAGGGCGACAGAACGGCTCGCGCGACCCTGAACGCGGCGTGAGCAATGACTCGCCGGGGCTCCCGTTACCATGTGGCACCCTGCTGTTGTGGAGTAACTCATGCAGCCAGCTATGGCTGCAGGATTTTGGTAGTAGATGTTGTTTGTCGTTTATGGTGAAAATTCTGTCACAGTTCCTATGATCACTGTTTCATTGCTTTATTTTGGTGATTTCGAAAAGTTTACTGGTTTGGCCATGTTTGTCTGTTGTAGTACAGAGTAAGACTGATGGCCTTAATCTAAGTTGTCTTGTGGTTGTTGTTGTTGTTTGACTTGCATCCCACTGGGATTTTTGCACACATCCTTGGTGTACGGTGCTTTTTCTGCAATATTTTGATGTCCTTTCTTGGATTTTCTGTTTTCACTTAGTCACATATGCACTTTAAGATGTATTCTTGTTCATGTTTTTGTTTTTTGTTTGTTGCGGTTGCACCCGATTCAAGAGCCGAATGGCTCACAGGGCTATACCTAATAAATAAAACTGAACTTGAACCATGTGGCACCTGTTACCATGGCACCCATTACCATGGCACCCGTTACCGTAGCACCCAAGGGAGTTGGCAAACACTGAAGCTCGTTGAGGTTCAGAAGGAAAACTCGCGGTGGGTTGGGAGACCGCTCTCTGCGCCAATTGTCAGCGGTTCTCCTGCTGTGTCTGTTTCACTGATGACGGTTGCTTGTGTTGCGATAGAAACGTCGTGATCTATTAATTTTCTATCTACGTGACTTTACCGAAAGAACCAAAAAGTATAGCAAACAGTAAACCGATAATTAATGAGCAGAACAATAATTACTCGCAACTTTCATATTTATAACATCAATTATTGCCTTAATAACATATTTAATACAAATGAATAAAGTAAATATGTTTTCCTCAGCCACAGACCGGTTGAAACGCATGGAGTGATGACGTCATGGGGGTCGTCATGGCGCCCATGTTGTATGGTGGACGGTATGGCGACCACGTAGCATGGGGCTGTCTTCCTTGCAGCTGATTGGCCAGTGCAGTGAAAGTGATGACAAAATCCCTAGCAACCACTGTTTTGCATCCAGATTCATGATCTTACTCGGATTCGCATATTTAACAACAACAAATCACGGCTTATCCCACGGTATTTCGGAGCCTACTACAATCGCAGCCTACCTTGATGTTACGCTCTTTGCCAATGCCTGGGGCCTCCTGGTTCCTAACCATCTCCACGCGGCTCCACGGGGTCCATAAGGACACAGAAGGAACGTCCGTGACCAAGGACACGTGTGTCTCTCTGCAGCTTCCGGTTGTGATGACAACTTCCTGTTCACGGGGACGTCCGGGAGCTTCAACTCCATGAACTTCCCCGACAACTACGAGAACAACGCCAACTGCCGCTGGCTCATCCGGTGGGTGGTTGGGTTGGGTGGGTGAGTGGATGAGTGAGTGGCTGGTGGGTGCTGGCCCGGGGCCATTACTTTCATCCCCCCATCGACATGCGACCCACTCGCCCTCCCCCCGCACGTTCCCTCTGAAGCCGGCTAGTGTTGAGCGACAGTCTTGACCGCCGTGCCGTTATTTCCAACAGCGCCCCGGAGGGCTACGCCGTCCTGTTCACCTTCTCGGCGTTTGCGCTCGAAAACCAGAACGACTTTTTCAACATCTACAAGGGGATTGGCGCCGCCAAAGAAAGGCTGGGTGAGCGCATTGTGCCATCTACGGTTCCGACAGCCGTCCACAGACCATCGCTTCGTATCTCGGCCTCGCTGTGCGCTGCGTTGCACCGCTAGTCGAGTAGATAACCTTGCGTTCAATAAACCCTCGGAGCCAGGATGAACGTCCAACTCCAATCGTCATTTATTGATTGTAACAAGGTAAAACTGGTGAGAAAACACAGATACAGCATCTGTTATAATCCGGAAACACCAACACAATGAACACCACAGCATCAGAACATTGTCTTAGATAACAATAGATCCTGGACGGACCAGGCCCCTACATTACCACTGAACAACTAGACAAAGCACAAGCCGGTGCGTTGCATAGAGGCACATCGTGTATTCATCCCAATGCACCCCAAATGTACAGTATTACACATAACACTAAAATGTGGATGAGATACTTCGTCATCTTTACTCTCAGGATCGCAACATAGCCACCTGGGCACAAGTATGACTCGACCTACTAAATCACAAGTAACATCCACAATAAGGAAAGTCGCAGGCTTCGTTACTAACTAGGCCTCGTATTTACTACAACAACTTAATGGCACCATAAAGGCATTTACATCACTATAACGGTCATTCCAACATTACAACAGCATTGCCAATATTATAGGAATATAAACAACTTACAGACAATGCTTCTTAAGCTCCCACAATGGACAAGTGCAGCTGTGGTCTCACTGAGATGCGATGCGTGCCGCCATCTTGACTTATCTGTGTAATGGCCGACGCCCGCGTGGTACAGTGGAAATCTAAAATCGTAACTTCCTGGTCACGTGACCAAAATTAGCATAAAAAAACAGGAACTTCCTGTGAACGTACGCTCCACATCTGCCGTGAGGCAAGACACTTCGCTTCAGCAACATCTTTTCAGGAGCCGCCAATGCACGCCACTCGGTCACCGCCGTGTTTTCAATGAACTAGAGTCAAGCGTAGATTTTACCTCCCCTTCTCCATGTCTCTCTCCGTGTCTCTGTCGGGTGCGTCTCTCCATCTCTCTGTATGTCCCCCATGTCTGTCTCTCTCTCCCTCGTTCACTTCCTGTGACAGCTTCGTTGACCGGAGTCAGCAACCCCGGCGATGTGCGGGCCTTCGCCCATGAGCTCACTGTGGAGTTCACCTCCAACAGCCGCCAAACGTATGGCGGCTTCAACGTCTCCTTCAGCGCGTTCGACATCTCGGCACTCACAAGTACGGCCAGCGAGAGCAGAGTGGCCCACTCACACTCACTCACCTGCTCGCCCACCGACTCACCAGCTCACCCACTCTTTGTCTGTGTGCACTTACTTACACCCTTCACTGCAATCGACTCACGAGTTCCCACCCCACCCCTGCCCACCCTACTAGTTCACCCACTCTTTGTCTGCGTGCAGACAAGGATCTGGTGGACTGCACCTTTGAGTCAGGCTGGTGCTACTGGGACCAGGACCCCTACGACAGCGCCGACTGGCAGCGGCTGAGCGGTCCCAGTTCTCCACCCACCACTGGCCCGGATGTGGACCACACCTTTGGGAACTCGTCAGGTGCGCACCTGGGAGAGGGATAAAATAACCAGCGCTAAAAAGACAAGCGCATGTCGGACAGCATTATGGAATCCGTCCGTTTGCATGATTGTTCTTCCTGGTGTCCCATCACTCTGCAGGGTTCTACATCCGGAATCAAAACAGCGGCGTCGCCACGAGCATCCGCACGTTTACCATGGACCCCGAACCCAACCCCACGTGTCTCAAGTTCTGGTGAATACGACCGCACGTCACGGCCATCTGTGTGACTGAATAACACTGTGCTAATTGTGAATCTGGCGATGTCGATTATTGTTATTGTTGTTAAACGCCGTGGCCGTGGCACCGCACCACAGTGCACGGGTGGGCGAGTGCAGTCTGTCGCGCAAGAGGGCGAGCAGGCGAGGGGGGGAGGGGGGTGCGGGTGGCGTGAGATGAGCGAGAAAGGAAAGGGAGTCTGGGGTGGAAGCCCCCCAAGATGGACACAGTGAAGGAGGGCACAGGGCTCAAGGTGAGCAGCAGCGGGAAGAGAGAAGAAGAAGGAGCGGGGCAGGAGAACTGATGACCGAGGAGGGGCTCAAGATGTCATGGATGACGAGAGGGCGATGAACACGAAGAGAGTGGTGGGACGAAGAGAAGGAGACGATGAAGGAGCAGAAGGGAGCTGTTTGGAGGAGGAGGAAGAGTAGAGTGTGTTTTCACAGTGGGCGGCGACGTCGTGTAGATGGGAGGGGTTCAGAGCGGGGGTGGCCACACAGGAGTCACTTGTAAAAGGTTTCAGTTTGGTGTATTAACATCTTAACACCTGTTTTGTTGCCAGAAAAAAGGGGAAACCCCATTATCACGAGTCACGTGGTTTACGCGCAGCTTCAGCGTTGGTTTGTGTTGTTACCGTTAGTTTCACTCTCGCATCTCATACAGCCACGAGGCAGGCGGCTTCCCGCTCCTTCACTGCTGCTGTCATTGCAACCCGCATCTTCCACGTGACCTCTCTCCCATTACCGCCCCCCGTGTGTCTGCGTGTATGTCCATCCCTGCGTCTCTATCCCTCTGTGCATCCCTCCTGTGTGTCTTTATGCGCAGGTTCCACATGAATGGGGTGGACGTCTATCGCCTCTCCGTGTCCCTGCGGACGGAGGGAGTGGCCGATGTTCCCCTGTGGGTCATGGAGGGGAACTACGGAAACCAGTGGCACTACGGGCAGCTCAACTTCAGCCAATCACAGAACTTCCAGGTCCGATCATTCAACTCAGGCTTTATGATTCCAGCTGCTAAGGCCCCTGTTACCAGGACGACCACAGCCCGAGGCAGTGCCGGCAGCTACAGGACATTGCAGTTAGGTAGAATTATGTAGAGATCCGTACAGTTACACAGATATCTATAGAGTTACAGGAATATCCATTGTTGCATAAAGTCTAATAGAGTAACACATATCTATCTCGTGTTACATAGAGCTCTGCAGAGTTACACAAGGATCTATAAAGTTACATAGAGACTCATAGACTCGGCTGGCCAAGGCCCATTGAGCTAAGCACTTTTAAACAACGCACCTACCGCGTTACAACCAGGGGTGACCCATCCATAAAGGCGAAGTAGGGCAGTCGCCTAGGGTGCCAAATTAAGTGGGGGGGGGGGGGGCGCCAAATTCGAGGTAAAAAATACAAATGAAATAACGACGATGTCATTATTTCAATTCCCGTGCGTTTACAGAGGGAATACGAATAATAATACATTTCCAAACATTTCTGAGACTGTATCGTTCGGACAGACGGATGGAAGGAAAAATCAAATAATGATGCCTCTGTTTAAAAACATACGGTTAAAAAAACTAGGAGCACCATTTTTATAGGAGCACCATTTTTCACAGTTCACCCAAAAAACCATCAGCCTAGATCTGCCCTTGGGGTTTGGGGGGGTGCACCTATTACGTGGCTTTGCCCTATAGCGCCAGTCGCTGGCAAGCTAGTCTA
>WFAB01002541.1:10000-34509 GCA_018977245.1 Lethenteron camtschaticum | reverse complement strand
TCACCATCACTCTCCATCACTCACCACCACACTCACCACTCACCCACCACTCACCCACACACCACCACACTCACCCACACTCACCACACTCACCACACACTCACCACATCACTCACCACACTCACCCCACTCACCACACTCACCACATCACTCACCACACTCACCCACACTCACCACCACACTCCACCACACTCACCACCACACTCACCACACTCACCACACTCACCACCACACTCACACCACTCACCAACTCTCCATCACTCACCAACCCACTCCTCACTCACACTCACCCACACTCACCACCACACTCACCACCACTCACCACCACTCGCCACACTCACCACCACACTCACCACCACACTCACCATCACTCACCACACTCACCACACTCACCACACTCACCACACTCACCACCACACTCACCACCACACTCACCACACACTCACCACACTTACCTACACTCACCNCACTCACCACACTCACCAACACTCACCACCACACTCACCACACTCACCACTCACCACACCTCACCACCACTACTCACCACCACACTCACCACACTCTCCATCACTCACCAACCCACTCTCACTCACACTCACCATCACACTCACCACCACACTCACCACACTCACCACCACACTCACCACCACACTCACCACACTCACCACACCACCCCACCACACTCACCACTCACCACACTCACCACCACCACTCACCACNACCACCACACACACTCACCACACCGCTCACCACNCANTCACCACANACTCACCACACTCACCACCACCACACTCACCACACTCACCACACTCACCACCACACTCACCACACTCACCACACCACCACCACACTCACCACACTCACCACTCACCANCACTCACCACACTCACCACCACACTCACCACACTCTCCACACTCACCAACCCACTCTCACCACCTCACCATCACACTCACCACACACTCACCACACTCACCACCACACTCACCACCACACTCACCACACTCACCATACACTCACCANCACTCACCATACACCACCACCTCACCACCACACTCACCACACTCTCCATACACTCACCAACCCACTCTCACCACACTCACCATCACACTCACCACCACACTCACCACACTCACCACCACACTCACCACCACNCTCACCACACTCACATCACTACACACCACACTCACCACACTCACCACACTCACCATCACTCTCCACACCACCACCACACTCACCACNCACAGCTCACACACCTCACCACACTCACCACACTCACCACACACTCACCACACTCACCACTCTCCANCACTCACCACCACACTCACCACAACTCACCACACACTCACCACACTCACCACACTCACCACCACACTCATCACACTCACCACACTCACCACACACTCACCANCACTCTCANCACTCTCCACCTCACCACCACACTCACCACACTCACCACACTGCCACCACACTCACCACCACACTCACCANCACTCACAACCACACTCACCATCACACCTCACCACCACACTCACCATAACTCACCACCACACTCACCACACTCACCACACTCACATACNACANCAGTCACCACACTCACNCACACTCACCANCACTCACCNACACACTCACCACATCACCACACTCACCACACTCACCACACTCACCCANACACTCACCAGCACTCACCTACACCCACACACACTCACCACACACTCACCACACTCACCACACTCACCACCCTCACCACACCACCCACACACTCACCACTCACCCACTCACCACGACTCACCANACAACTCACCACCCACACTCACCACACTCACCANANACACTCACCATCACTCACACACCTCACCACACTCACCACACACCACACTCACCCANACACTCACCACACTCACCACACTCACCACCCTCACCCTCACCACCCACTCACCACACTCACATCACACTCACCACACTCACNACACTCACCACCTCACCACACTCACCCACACACTCACCCACTCACCACACTCACCNACACTCACCCANACACTCACCACACTCACCACACACNTCCACACTCACCACACTCACCACACTCACCANACTCAACACTCACCACACACTCACCAAACTCACCACACTCACCACACTCCCCACCACCTACTCACCATCACTCACCATACACTCACCACACTCACCACACTCACCACACTCTCCANCACTCACCAACTCTCCCNCACACTCACCACACTCACCACCANACTCACCACACTCACCACCACACTCACCACCACTACTCACCACACTCACCATACACTCACCAACTCACCATAACTCACCACACTCACCACCACACTCACCACACTCTCCANCACTCACCAACCACTCTCACCACACTCACCACACTCACCACACTCACCACNACTCACCACCACACTCACCACTCACCACACTCACCATACACTCTCCANACTCACCAACCACTCTCACNCACACTCACCACACTCACCACACTCACCACACTCACCACCACACTCACCACACTCACCACACTCACCACACTCACCATACACACTCACCNCACTCACCACACTCACCACCACACTCACCACACTCTCACACTCACCAACCCACTCTCACNCACACTCACCACACTCACCACCACACTCACCACACTCACCACCCACACACTCACCACCACACTCACCACACTCACCANACTCACCANCACTCACCANCACTCACCACACTCACCACACTCACCANCACTCTCCACACTCACCAACCACTCTCACNCACACTCACCACACTCACCACACTCACCACACTCACCACCACACTCACCACCACACTCACCACACTCACACANCACTCACCACACTCACCACACTCACCACACTCACCACCACACTCACCATAACTCTCCANCACTCACCACACTCCACCACACCACCACACTCACCACTCACCACACTCACCACACTTCACCACACCACCACACTCACCNACTCACCACACTCACCACACTCACCACACTCACCACACTCTCCAACTCACCACCACACTCACCACNCCACCACACTCACCACACTCACCACNACTCACCACACTCACCACCTCCAACTCACCACCACCACTCACCACACANACTCACCACACACGCACCACGCTCACCACACTCACCACACTCACCACCACACTCATCACCACCACACTCACCACCACACTCACCACACTCTCAACTCACCACCACACTCACCACACTCACCACACACACTCACCACCACACTCACCACACTCACCAACTCACCAACTCTNACCACACTCACCACACTCACCACACTCACCACACTCACCACACACTCACCACCACACTCACCACACTCACCAACTCACCANNACTCACCACACTCACCACACTCACCACCANACTCACCACACTCTCCATAACTCACCANACTCTCACCACACTCACCACACTCACCACACTCACCACACTCACCACCACACTCACCACCANACTCACCACACTCACCATAACCACACTCACCACACTCACCACACTCACCACCACACTCACCANCACTCTCACCACTCACCAACTCACCACACTCACCATCACACTCACCACCACCANTCACCACACTCACCACACACTCACCACCACATCACCACACTCACCATACACTCACCAACTCACCACACTCACCACACTCACCACCACACTCACCANCACTCTCCACACCACCAACCCACTCTCACCACACTCACCACACTCACCACACTCACCACACTCACCACACCACCACACACCACCATCATCACCANCACTCACCACACTCACTCACACTCACCACACTCACCACACTCTCCACACTCACCACCACACTCACCACACTCACCACACTCACCACACTCCATACCACACACTCACCACACTCACCACTCTCCAACTCACCACCACACTCACCANACTCACCACACACGCCACACTCACCACACTCACCACACTCACCACCACACTCATCACACTCACCACACTCACCACACTCACCACACTCTCCACACTCACCACACTCACCACACTCACCACACTCACCACACTCACCACCACACTCACCACACTCACCACCACTCACACACACTCACCACTCACCACACCACCACACTCACCACCACACTCACCACACTCACCACACTCACACCAACACTCACCACACTCACCACCACACTCANCACACTCACCANCACTCACCNACACACTCACCACACTCACCACACACTCACCNACACTCACCACACACTCACCACACTCACACCCCACACACACTCACCACACTCACCACACTCACCACACTCACCACCACACTCACCACACTCACCNACACACTCACCCACTCACACACCCANACTCACCCTCTCACCACACTCACCACACTCACCACACTCACCANACCACACTCACCCACTCACCACACCTCACCACACTCACCATCACTCACCNANACACTCACCNCACTCACCACACTCACCATCACTCACCACACTCACCACACTCACCNACCACTCACACACTCACCACANACTCACCCACTCACCAACTCACCACACTCACACTCACCACACACTCACCCACCACTCACCACACTCACCACACGCACACACCACCACACTCACCACTCACCAACTCACCAATCACCACACTCACCAAACTCACCACACTCACCATAACTCACCAACTCACCAACCCACTCTCACCACACTCACCACACTCACCACACTCACCACACTCACCACACTCACCACCACCACACTCACCAAACTCACCAACTCACCACACTCACCANCACTCACCACACTCACCACACTCATCACCCACTCTCACNCACACTCACCACACTCACCACACTCACCACACTCACCNCACTCACCACACCACCATCACCACACTCACCACACTCACCANACTCACCACACTCACCCTCACCACACTCACCACCACACACTCACCACACTCACCACCACACTCACCACACTCACCACACTCACCATCACCACCACACTCACCACACACTCACCATACACACCACCACACTCACACACACTCACCACACTCACCACACTCACCACTCACCACACTCACCACACTCACCACNACACTCACCACACACTCACCACCACTCACCACCACACTCACACACACTCACCACACGCTCACCATACTCACCACACTCACCACACTCACCACACTCACCCACACACTAACCACACTCACCACACACTCACCACCACACTCACCACCACACTCATCACCACACTCACCACACACTCACCACACNCTCACCACACTCACCACACGCAGCACCACACACAGCACCACTCACCACACACTCACCACACACTCACCGCACTTCCCACACTCACCACACACTCACCACACTCACCACNCACTCACCACACACTCACCATACTCACCACACACCACACTCACCACCCTCACCACACTCACCTACACACTCACCACACTCACCACACACTCACCACACGCAGCACACACGCAGCACCACACGCAGCACACACTCACCACACACTCACCACACACTCACCGCACTCACCACACTCACCACCGCATTCAGCACCACACTCAGCATATATATATTTCTGTGTCTGTATGTATAGGTTTGTATGTGTCGCTGTGTCTGTATGTGTCTGTGGCGGGCATGCGGGCTACATGCCCATGCCAGCACCGCATGCCTAAACAGCTTTTGTTCGGCCGGATCGAGGGGGCTAAACGGGCGCGGCACGGGCTAGAGAAGAGATGGAGTGATGTGGTACAGGAGGACGTGGAGCTGAGTGGACTTGCCGATGACTGGTACCAGCGGTGCCAAGATCGGCCTCTGTGGAGGAGGCTCGTGAAGGACGCTACTGGCAGTTGGAGGCAGTCGCCCTCCAACAACAACGGAGGGCGGAGGAGCGACGCTCACAACAACGAGCGGAGCGCCGGGTGGCTAAAGCACAGCAAGTTGGCACAGTAGGGGGCACAGGTGGTGCATCAGCCAGTCTCAGTCGACTCGTGGCACCTGGGTCTGCCCCGTGACCTCCTGCCAGCGGGCGTTCGACACTTCACGTGGCCTCAAGGTGCACTTGGCCTGGCACAAGCGTGTGGTGACGTCACCGCCACTTAGTGGCGTATGGTGGTTGTTGTTGTGATGGGNAGCGGTAGTGTAGCGGTTAGCGCTACACTGCGCTATGAACCCGGCGACCCGGGTTCGATTCCCGCTCACGGCTAACACCAGTGACGATTATCTGAACCGGTCCTAGGCCTCCCCTAGGTCAACTCAGCCTTAAATGAGTACCTGGTGCGGTGTGTAAACATTGCCACTGGGGAGACAAAGGCGGTGGGGCGTGGTGCTGGCCACCCACCTCCTCGTGTACCGTTCCGGCCTTCATAGGTGCTCGCTAACAGCACTTGCCCCTACAGTCTGTTAAGGCTATACGGGGGATCTTTGTCTTTGTGTGTATGCACCCTTGACGGAGACGTTCTTGACGTTGAAGCCGACGTTGTCGCCCGCAGGGCCTCGGTGAGCGCCTCGTGGTGCATCTCCACCGACTTGACCTCCGTGGTGATGTTCACGGGCGCAAAGGTCACCACCATGCCCGGCTTGAGCACGCCCGTCTCCACGCGACCCACCGGCACCGTGCCGATGCCTGGCCACAACAACAACAACAATCAACAACAACAACAATAAACAACAACAATAAACAACAACAACAATAAACAACAACAACAATAAACAACAACAACAACCACGCACTCATCACTCACTCACATGTGTCTGCCTGTGTGTCTCTCCCGCGTCTCTCTCCCGCGTCTCTCTCCCCGTGTCTCTCTCCCCGCGTCTCTCCCCGTGTCTCTCTCCCGTGTCTCTCCCGTGTCTCCCGCGTCTCCCCGCGTCTCTCCCNGCGTCTCTGTGTCTCTCTCCCGCGTCTCTCTCCCCGCGTCTCTCTCCCCACGTCTATCTCCCCGTGTCTCTCTCCCACGTCTCCCTCTCCGCGTCTCTCCCCCGTGTCTCCCTGTGTCTCTCTCCCCGTGTCTCTCTCCCCGTGTCTCTCTCCCCCGTCTCTCTCCGCGTCTCTCCCCGTGTCTCTCTCCCGTGCCGTGTCTCTCTCCGTGCCGTCTCTCTCTCCGTGTCTCTCCCGTGTCTCTCCCGTGTCTCTCTCCCCGTCTCTCCGTCTCTCCCGTGTCTCTCTCCCCTCCNTCCCCGTGTCTCTCTCCCGTCTCTCTNCCGTCTCTNCCCGTGTCTCTCCCCGTCTCTCTNCCGTGTCTCTCCGCGTCTCTCTCTCCCGTCTCCCTCTCTCCCCGTGTCTCTCTCTCCCGTGTCTCCCCGTGTCTCTCTNCCGCGTCTCTCCCGTGTCTCTCTNCCGTCTCTCCTCTCTCCCGTGNCTCTCTCCCCGTGTCTCTCCCCGTGTCTCCCTCCCTCTCCCGTCTCTCTCCCGCGTCTCTCTCCCGCGTCTCTCTCCCCGTGTCTCCTCCCTGTGTCTCTCTCCCCGTGTCTCTCTCCACGTGTCTCCCCGTGTCCCTCACCTCCGATCTTGTAGACGTCTTGCAAAGGCAGCCGCAGCGCCTTGTCGGTGGGTCGCGAGGGAGGCAGAATGCTGTCCAGCGCCTCCAGCAGCGTCACCCCGCACAGTTTCCCTCCTTGCGCTCAACCTTCCAGCCCTTGAACCACGGCATCTGCGCGGGTCAGGGTTTAGCGGGGCAGACGGTGAAGGTGGCCCGGGTAGCACACAATGCACACACACCATACATACCACACACACCATACACACCATACACACCCATACACACACCATACACACAGACACACACCCATACACAAACTATACACACCACACACACACCATACACACACCATACACACAGACACACACCCCATACACACACTATACACACACACACACACCACACACACACCACCCACACACACACCACACCACACCTCACACACACCACACACACACCATACACACACCACACACACCATACACACACACACACACACACCATACACCANACAGCACACACACCATACACACACCACACACACACACACACACCATACACCCCACACACACACACCATACACATACACACCACACACACCATACACACACACACACACCATACACACACACAACAACAACAAACGCCATTCGCCACAAAGTGGCGGTGACGTCACCACAACGCTTATGCCAGGCCAAGAGCACCTTGAGGCCACGTGAAGTGTCGAACGCCGCTGGCAGGAGGTCACGGGGCAGACCCAGGTGCCACGGGTCGACCGACTGAGATGACCGAGATGACTGGCTGATCCACCACCTGTGCCCCCTACTGTACCAAGTTGCTGTGCTTTAGCCACCTGGCGCTCCGCTCGTTGTTGTGAGCGTCGCTCCTCCACCCTCCGTTGTTGCTGGAGGGCGACTGCCTCCAACTGCCCAGCAGCGTCCTTCTCGAACCTCCTCCACAGAGGCCGATCTTGACACCGCTGGTACCAGTCATTGGCAAGTCCACTTAGCTCCACGTCCTCCTGTACCACATCACTCCTTCTCTTCTCTAGCCCGTGCCGCGCCTGTTTAGCCCCTCGATCCGGCCGAACAAAAGCTGTTTGGGCATGCGGTGGCTGGGCATGCGGGCTACATGACCCAGCCAACGCAGCCTTGAAAGCCGGAAGAGCTCACCGATAGACTTTGCCCAGATCTTTCAAGGATTGTGAGCTCCTCACACAATCCAACCTGGTTAAACCCAGGATGGATCGTAGGAAGGCCAGCCTAAATTTTTCCAACCGGCGAAGATGCTCCATTAGGGGGTCCATGTTTCGCAAGCGTAGAGAAGGGAGGGAATGACTGTGGCCGAGAAGACCTGAAGCTTCGTGCGGAGCGAGAGACCAGGTAGCTTCCACACAGCGTTACGCAACCGATGAAAAGATATTGCCGCTCGACTGATTCGGAGTGAGACATCTGCTGTTAAACTGGAGCCGGTCATAAGAACACTGCCCAAGTATGGGAAACTCTCCATTCTCTCCACTACTGCCCCATCACCGATTGGGAGTTGTGGGGGTGGAGTGTCCGATGGTGCTTAGTTTTGGTGGGCTGATGGTAAGGCCCCACCTCTTAGTGGCATGCTCCAGTCTCAGCAGCAGCGTCTCCAACTCCTCTTCTGAATGAGCATCTATTACCAAATCATCGGCATACATAACGTGGTTGACCAATAGGGAGCCATCCCATGATCGCACCCGGGTGTCGATCAGCCTCCCATTATATCTATACCAAATGGAAATTCCCCCGGTACAGCTATTGAAGGCTTCATGAACTACGCGGTCAAAATAGATGTCAAATAATGTGGGAGCCAGAGGACATCCCTGTCGCACCGAGGTGTACAGGGAAAGGCTCTGACTCCCGGCCACATAGTTTTACCCGGGCCCGCTCACCATCATGAAGGTCCTTAATGATCGTGAGCAGAGGGTCAGGGACTCTGAAAGCACGAAGAACAATCCAGAGCCCAGGCCTACTGATCGTATCAGGGGCCTTGACCAGGTCAATAAAGCAGAGATGTAGGTCTTGTTGGAATTCCCTACATCTCTGCTGTAGCAGACGGACAGAAAATATGGCATCTGTGCAGGACCGCCCTTTCCTGAAACCGCATTGGGGCTCCGCAAGCCTCTCCTCAGCGTGCCTGACAAGGCGATGTTGAATAATCCTTGCCAGGACCTTTCCCGCACACTGAAGAGTGAGATGCCCCTGTAGTTGTTACAGTCTGTGCGGTCCCCCTTCTTAAAGAGGGGGACCACCAGGGCATCCTTCCAATCCTACAGAACCCGTGCAGTGGCCCAGAATGTTGTTATGATGTCATGTAGGGCAGTCTGTGCACAAACGCCACCCTCCCTGAGCATTTCGCTTGGGAGATCATCTCTGCCCGGTGCCTTTCCTGGTCTCAGACTCTAGATTACCTTTAATACTTTTTCAACAGATAGCATCTCAGCCAGCCACTCAAAGGGGGTGACTTCTTCCTCCAATATTTGAGGCACCACAAGCCTCAGCAGGGTGTTCCCCACTTTGTGCCATGATGTTTTCCTGGCTGAGAGATTTTCCCTCCCCAGGACCTCACAGAAATGCTCAGCAAATCTGCAAACCTGTTCCTGGGGGTCGGAGATTGGATCACCGTTTTATCCCTAATGATGGCAATAGGTGTGGCACTGCAGGTTACTTTTTTGATGGAGTTAAATAGGAATTTGTGATCGCGGGCCATTAAGGCAGACTCCATCTCCTCAGCAACCAGCGACCACCACCCATCCTTACAGCACCTCACAGATCTCCGAACCTCCAAGCGGAGGCTGCGGTAAACCTCCTCATTCTCTGACGTGGGATGCTGTAGCCGATGAGAGTGGGCCTGTCGCTTTTTTTTCAGCCATCCTGAACACCTCCTCTGTCAGCCAGGGTCTCTGGGGAGGTCTGGACTGTGTACACAAAGCAGCTAGTGCAGCTGCCTGAGTCACAGTCCTAAACCTCGCCCGTTTACCCTCCACATCTGGAGGAGTGGGGGACGATGCCAACCCAGCCGTAAGCGATGATGAAATTCTCACTTGCAACTTCCATTTGCTAGCGGAGACCAGGCCACCTTAGGTTGGAATGGGGTCCTGGGTGTACACCCACCACTGGAGTGGAAGAACGGCAGGCGCATCTTACAGATGACTAGTCAATGGTCAGAGGGCAGATCAGCTCCACGGTACGTCCTGGTGTCAAGGACATGGGCCCGCATCCGCTGTTCCATCACTATGTAGTCCAGCAGATGTTCTTGCTTGGACCCGGCATGCATCCATGATGTTCTGTGGATGCGCCGATGCCAGAAGAGTGTGTTGGTAATTACAGGCCCATGGGCTGCACAAAATCTAGCAGCCTCCTACCGTTGTTATGAGCTGATCTGGCCCATGCCTTCCAATCACTCCAGACCAGATGCCAGCATCATGACCAACTCGGGCATTGAAGTCACCCAGATGACTTCATCCCGGGGGGCCACTTTAGCCAGAACCTGTGACAAGAGGTCATAGAAGCCATCTGACTCATTGGCCTTGCCTGCATCCCTCCACGGATGTTCGTCTTCGGTGAGGGCATAAGAAACCACGACCACCACTCCTCACTTCTGGTTGATGGGAAGGCGAGCCCAAAGTAGCCTGGGGCTTACAGCTTCCCACACCTCACCGCCACGCTCCCACGCCCCTTAATTATTTTGTTCAGAAGAACAGCCACTCCCTGATGTTTGGCAGTCTCCTGCCCCGAGTAGAGGACTGTCAACCCCTCATGGTAGCAGGAGCCAGAGCCGGTCCACCGGACCTCCTGAATTCCACAGAGATCCAGGCGGTAACGGTCCAGCTCCCGACAGAGGAGTGGCAGCCTCTCCTCCACAGTAAGCATTCGAACAGTCAACGTGGCCATCCGTAGTGGCTTTTTGTTGTTTCTGGAGGAGCCCCGAGGTTAAAGATTAAATCTCCTGGCTCCGCCACACCCACCGACACAACAACAACAGCCATTCGCCATTAAGTGGCGGTGACGTGACCACGACGCTTGTGCCAGGCCATGTGCACCTTGAGGCCACGTAAAGTGTCGAACGCCCGCTGGCAGGAGGTCACGGGGCAGACCCAGCAGGTGCCACGGGTCGACTGACTGAGATGATCGAGATGACTGGCTGATGCACCACCTGTGCCCCCTACTGTGCCAACTTGCTGTGCTTTAGCCACCCGGACATATTTATGTTTAATCGTAGTTTCTTGGTAATTAATTGAAGGTGGAGGGTTACCGCCCCTCCAACCGACCACACACACCGACCATACCACCGACATACACACCGACACACCCACCGACACACACACACACACATACACACCGACACACACACCGACACACACACACACACCCACCGACACACACATACACACCGACACACGCCCACACGTTGGGAGCCTCCAGCGTACACACACACACAGACACACACACACACACCTACACACACCGACACACACACACACACCGACACACACACACCGACACACACNACACACACACCGACACACACACCGACCACACACACACCGACACACACAAACACACACACACACACACCGACACNACACACACCGACACACACACACAGCACACACACACACCGCAACCGACACACACACACACACACACACACACACCGACACACACACACACACAACCACACCGACACACACACACACCGACACGTACACACCGACACACACACACACCACACACACCGACACACACACACCAACCCACACACACACCGACACACACACACACNACACACACACACACACACACACACCGCACACACCGACACACACACACCGACACACACACACACCCACTCACGTTGGGGCGCGTACACACACACACACACCGACACACGCACACACCGACACACACACACACACACAGACACACACACACACACCGACACACTGACACACACACACTGACACACACCGACACACACCGACACACACACACACCGACACACCGCACACACACACACACACCGACACACACACACACACCGACACACTGACACACACACACACACACTGACACACACCGACACACACCGACACACCACACACCGACACACACACACACTGACACACACACACACCGACACACCTACACACATACAGACAGACACACCCGACACACCCACTCACGTTGGGGCTGGCCTCCAGCATGTACACACACATCAACACACACACACACCGACACACACACACCGACACACACACACACACATACCTACACACCTACACACACACACANCGACACACCCACTCACGTTGGGGCTGGCCTCCAGCATGTACACACACACGACACACATACACACCGACACACACACAGTGACACATACATCAACACACACCGACACACACACCGACACTCACGTTGGGGCTGGCCTCCAGCATGTTGTCGCCGTGCCAGCCGGAGATGGGCACGAACACGACGGTGGCCGGTTGTATCCGATCTTCTTGATGTAGGTGCTCACTTCCTTGACGATCTCCTCGTAGCGCTTGTCCGAGTATGGCGGCTCCGTGGAGTCCATCTTGTTGACCCCCACGATCATCTGCTTGACCCCAGCGTGTAGGCGAGCAGGGCGTGCTCACGCGTCTGCCCGTTCTTCGAGATGCCGGCTTCGAACTCGCCCACGCCGGCCGCCACGATGAGCACGGCGCAGTCCGCCTGGGGCGGGAAGGTGGCGGTGGGAGAGGAGCGGTCAAACGTAGCGCCGCGACGTACCGCACCAAATCATCACACCGCACCGCACCGCACCGAATCATCACAACGCACCGAATCATCACACCGCACCGAATCATCACAACGCACCGAATCATCACAACGCACCGAATCATCACAACGCACCGAATCATCACAATGCACCGAATCATCACACCGCACCACACCGCACCACACAATGAATCATCACACCGCACCGAATCATCACAACGCACCGAATCATCACACCGCACCGAATCATCACACCGCACCGAATCATCACACCGCACCACACCGCACCACACTGAATCATCACACCGCACCGAATCATCACAACGCACCGAATCATCACACCGCACCGAATCATCACACCGCACCACACTGAATCATCACACCGCACGGTGTGACAATGCACCGTAGCACCACACTGTATCACACTGTAGCACTGCACTAGTATCACACTGTAGCACCACACTGTAGCACCACACTGTATCACACTGTAGCACCACACTGTATCACACTGTACTGTAGCACCACACTGTATCACACTGTAGCACCACACTGTACCACACTGTAGCATCACACTATATCACACTGGAGCACCACACTGTACCACACTGTAGCACCACACACACTGCACCAGTGATGATGGTGGTGATGATGGTGTGGTGGTGATGATGGTGGTGATGATGATGGTGATGATGGTGATGATGATGGTGATGGTGATGATGTTGATGGTAATGGTGCATGATGATGGTGATGATGGTGATGATGTTGATGATGATGTTGGTGATGATGATGTTGATGATGATGATGATGGTGATGATGATGATGATGTTGGTGATGATGATGATGATGATGTTGGTGATGATGATGATGATGATGGTGATGATGATGATGTTNGTGATGATGATGATGGTGATGGTGATGATGATGGTGATGATGATGTGGTGATGATGATGATGTTGGTGATGATGTGATGATGATAGTGGATGATGATGATGATGTTGGTGATGATGGTGATGATGGTGATGATAGTGATGATGGTGACGATGATGGTGACGATGTTTCACCTGTGAGGTGCCGGTGATCATGTTCTTGATGAAGTCTCGGTGTCCCGGCGCGTCGATGATGGTCACGTAGTACTTCTGCGTCTCGAACTTCCACAGCGAGATGTCGATGGTGATGCCGCGCTCGCGCTCCGCCTTCAGCTTGTCCAGCACCCACGCGTACTTGAACGAGCCCTTGCCCATCTGCCGTGGCGGTGGTGGTGGCGGTGGTGGTGGTCATGGTGGTGGTGGTGGTCGTGGTGGTGGTGGTCGTAGTGTGGTGGTGGTCGTGGTGATGACAGTGGTGGTGGTTGTGGTGGTTGTGACGGCGGTGGTGGTCGTGGTGGTGGTCGTGGTGGTGGTGGTCGTGGTGGTGGTGATGACAGTGGTGGTGGTTGTGGTGGTGGTGATGACAGTGGTGGTGGTTGTGGTGATGGTGGTCGTGGTGGTGGTCGTGGTGGAGGTGGTGTTGATAGTGGTGGTCGTGGTGGTGGTAGTGGTGGTGATGGTGACGGTGGTGGTCGTGATGGTCGTGGTGGTGGTGTTGATAGTGGGGTCGTTATGGTGGTCGTGGTGGTGGTCGTGGTCGTGGTGGTGGTCGTGGTGGTGATGGTGACGGTGGTGGTCGTGGTGGTCGTGGTGGTGGTGGTGTTTGTGGTGGTGGTCGTGGTGGTTGTAGTGGTGGTCGTGGTGGTGGTCGTGGTGTTGGTGACAGTAGTGGTGGTAGCAATGGTGATGGTGGTGATGGTAGTCATTGGTGGTGGTGTTGATAGCAATGGTGGTGGTGGTAGTGATGGTAGTAGTGGTTGGTGGTGGTGATGGTAGCAATGGTGGTGGTGTTGGTAGTGAGGGTAGTGGGGAGCGGTGGTGCAGGGTTAGCACGCTGCACTCCGAGCCGGCGACCCGAGTTCGATTCCCGTTCACGGCACCTGAGCGCTCGTAGGCGCAGCTCACTAACAGCACTTGCCCCAACAGTCTGTTAAGGCTACACGGGGCATCTTTGTCTTTGGTGGCGATGGTGGTGGTACCATCGTACCATGGGTATCACCAGCACCATAATGAGCAGCAGCAACTCCACCACCACCACCAACTCCACCACCAACTCCACCACCTCCATCACCACCAACTCCACCACATCCTTCTCCATCACTGCCTCCACCACCACCACCTCCACCACCATCACCACCACTACCCTTACTCCACCACCACCACCACCTCCACCACCACCACCACCACCACACCTCCACCACCTCCACCACCACCACCACCACCCCACCACCACCACCACCACCCCCCACCCCCCCACCCCACCACCACCCCCACCCCACCACCACCACCCCCCCACCACCACCTCCACCACCACCACCTCCTCACCACTACCTCCACCACCAACTCCACCTCCACCACCTCCACCACCACCACCTTCACCACCACCACCACCACCTCCACCACCACCACCACCTCCACCACCACCCCACCTCCACCACCTCACCACCACCACCTCCACCACCACCTCNACCACCACCACCTCCACCACCCTCAACCACCACCTCCACCACCACCACCACCACCCCACCACCACCACCTCCACCACCACCTCCACCACCACCACCACCCTCACCACCACCACCTCCACCACCACCACCCACATCCACCACCTTCACCACCACCACCACCTCCACCACCACCCAACTCCACCTCCACCACCACCACCACCACCTCCACACCACCACCACCACCACCTCCACCACCTCACCACCTCCACCACCTCCACCACCACNTCCACCACCACCACCACCCTCACCTCGGCCGCCTCCTTCTCGAATTTCTCGATGGTCCTCTTGTCGATGCCGCCGCACTTGTAGATCAGGTGCCCAGTGGTGGTCGACTTGCCCGAGTCCACGTGGCCGATGACCACGATGTTGATGTGGATCTTCTCCTTGCCCATGGCGCTCGCTTTGCCTTCGTCCACGCGAATCGATCTCTCGCCAGCCCCTCTGGTCAGAATGCAAAACAAAAAACATTACTCTGATAATATCTGTGGCATTGTCCTTGAAACTGATTGGTCCACACCAGAGACAGCTTTCTTTAGAGCCTAGTCTCCATTGAACACAGCCCAAATACAATGCCACCATCAGAGTACTGAGAGCTCGGGGTGAGCATCTACATCAGCGGTCGGAAACCTATGGCTCGCGAGCCATATATGGCTCTTCCGGTGACGGCATATGGCTCCCAGACAATTTTGAGTTGAAAAAAATCAGTTTGGAACTGATTTTAAAGTACTTGTAATATTGCTTAATAATACTGCGTCATTTTAAAGTGAACAGAAATTAGTTTTGAAGATAAATTTCACGGGTCACGGGTCCCGTGACCAGAAGCCGCATTAAAAGTAAGACATTTAATTTATTATACGTTAAAAATACTATATGGATCTCAATGAAATATATTTAGAAATATTTGGCTTTTATGGCTCTCCCAGTCAAAAAGGTTCCCGAACCCTGATCTACATCATGGGATGATCTCCTTTGCCAGGAGCATAATGTGAGAAGAGGTTTTCCCCCTTTGTTCTGGCAACAAAACTGTTGTGTTAAGATGTTAAAACACCAAACCGAAACCTTTTACAAGGAATCTTAACACCTATTATCATTTTTCTTGGTTCTTTCGGTAAAATCACGTAGAAGGGAAATAATAAAATAATAAAAATAAAACATTATTTTTATTGTGTTTTATTTTTATTACAATAAATAATAAAAATAAAACATAATTTTTATTATGTTTTATTTTTATTACAATAAAATAATAAAATAAAACATAGTAAAATATTTTATTATGTTTTATTTTTATTATTTTATTACTTCCCTTCTACGTGACTTTACCGAAAGAACCAAGAAGATGAATCCCTGCAGTCACGAAAGCTTTAAATCGAAACCTATTATCATTCTTAATGTGAAGCTTTCGTCACTGCAGGAATCCAAACTCTTTCGTTCTGTCGGTAAAGTCACGTGGGTAGAAATAGAATAAATCACGACGTTTCGATTGCAACACAGGCAATCGTCATCAGGTGCGACAACCACAGCATGTAGCTATTATCATATTTTGTAGTGGCAAAGGAGATCCCGTGATGAAGGCACTTGTGTTGGTAGGGAGCCAGCCCCAGCCCCCAGCCCCAGCCCCGCCCCCACACCCACCCCTCCCACCCCACCCACCCCCACCCCACTCACCCACACAGTCACCCCACCCACCCCACCCACCCCACCCACCCCCACAGTCACCCCACCCACCCCACCCACCCACCACACCCCACCCACCCACACCCCCCACCCCACCACCCACACAGTCACCCCCCACCACACCCACCCCACCCCCACCCCACCCCCACCCCACCCACCCACCACCCACCCCACCCCACACCCACCCCCCACCCACCCACCCACCACCACCCCCACCCCACCCACCCACCTCCCCACCCACCCCACCCCCACCCACCCCTCCCACTCCACCCCACCCCCACCCCACACCCACCCACCCACCCACCTCCCACCCACCCCCCACCCACCCCCACACCCACCCCACCCACCTCCCACCCACCCACCCCACCCACCCCACCCACCCACCTCCCCACCACCCACCCCCCACCCACCCCTCCCACACCCACCTCCACCCCACCCCACCCACCCACCTCCCCACCCACCCCACCCACCCCACCCACCCACATCCACCCTACCCACCACCTCCCCACCCACCCCACCCACCCACCCCTCCCACCCACTCCCACCCCCACCCCCACACCCACCCTACCCACCACCCCCCCACCCACCCCCACCCACCCCCCACCCACCCCACCCACCCACCTCCCCACCCACACACCCACCCACCCCACCCACCCACCCCCACTCACCCCACCTACCCCACCCACCCCACACCCCCCCACCCACCTCCCACCCACACACCAACCCCTCCTACTCCCACACCCACCCCACCCACCCCACACCCACACACACCCCACCCACCTCCCCACCCACCCACCCACACACCCACTCCACCCACACCCACCCCTCCTACACCCACCTCCCCACACACCCACCCACCCACCCCACACCCACCCCACCCACCCACCCACCTCCCCACCCACCCCCACACCCACGCACCCACCCACCTCCCCACACACCCCCACAGCGATCCACATTTCTTCCACTCTCGGGAAAGACTGAAGGTTGGAACTTCGCTCGCCTCGTCTCCGCGCCAGAAGCTGCGCCAATCAAAGTGTCGACCGCTGAGCTTCTAATTTAACCAGCTTTAAATTTCGATGTAAAGCTTTCGTGACTGCAGGGATTCATCTTCTTGGTTCTTTCGGTAAAGTCACGTAGAAGGGAAGTAATAAAATAATAAAAATAAAACATAATAAAATTTCGCTTTAAAGCTTTCGTGACTGCAGGGATTCATCTTCTTGGTTCTTTCGGTAAAGTCACGTAGAAGGGAAGTAATAAAATAATAAAAATAAAAAATAAAAGCATAATAAAAAATTCTACTTTACAACGCTTCATTTTTGTAACGTCGTATTATTTATTATTTTTTTTTTATTATTTTATTACTTCCCTTCTACGTCACTTTACCGAAAGAACCAAGAAGATTAACNAGGTCCGATTTTGGACGATTTTTGACCCCCCCCCCCCTTCGTCACACGACGTCACAAAAATTCAGACCCCCCNTCAAATATGACGTCCCCCCCACCCCNAAAAAAAACATGCTTCAAATCGCAGTGCGTATTTAATGTGGCGCTGCACTCTGATGTTGTAGGAGAAAACATTTATCAAAAAGTCTATTTAATTAAGTAGAACGTGTTGTCTAGATTTATTAAAAGTTGCGGATTTTGATGTGACGTCACATTTCTTAACCCCCCCCCCTCGTCACACATCGTCACAAATGTCTGACCCCCCCCCCCCCAGGTGCGTGACGTCATTTATGGACGGCCCCAAAGCGTTGATGTGGGTGAGTTAAACGAAGCCGTGACTAAAACCGTGTCCATTCAGACGCTGTCTTCCCGACAGACCTGTTCTTCACCTGAGACGGCTGCTTGCGTTGTGGCCGAAACGTCGTGAGAATTGTATTTTATTATATTTTATTTTTATTATTTTATTATTTCCCTTCTTGACTTTATCGAAAGAACCAAGAAAATAAAAATAAAACATAATATTTTTTATTATATAATTACAATAAAATAATAAAAATATAAAATATTTATTATGTTTTATTTTATTATTTTATTACTTCCCTTCTACGTGACTTTACCGAAAGAACCAAGAAGATGAATCCCTGCAGTCACGAAAGCTTTAAATCGAAATATAATATATAATATTATAATATTATTTATATATGATATTATTTTATTTCATTATTTTATTATAGTATGTTAATATATTATATTATTTTATTCTGTTTTATTTTAATTACTTTATAATTTCCCTTCTACGTGACTTTACCGAAAGAACCAAGAAGGTTAATCCCTGCAGTCACGAAAGCTTTAAATCGAAAAATAAAATCGTTGTTTAATGTTTTTAGGGAGTTTATTTTAGAAGCGAGCCTGGCTATCACGTGATGATTGATATCTGCTCCACCAAGTGGCAGCCTTCCATGACCGTCACGTGGACACTAATAGCAGCAGCAGCGGCAGCAGCAGCAGCGGCAGGCAAATACCTCTCCAAACGCGTCACGGAGATTCTAAATGTGGAGGGGAAAAACACGGGGAGAGAGAGGGAGGGAGAGACGCAGACTCCAAATATACAGCGGCAGCAGCAGGCATCGTCAGGGTCGGGATCGAACCTACGACATCCTGTAGACCTGGCGAGGTAGTTAACATCTCCTAGCCACCGTGATGATGATGAGAGACACACTCCAAATGCATCGTCAGGGTCCGGGATTGAACCCACGACCTCCTGTATACCAGGCGAGGTAGTTAACGTCTCATAGCAACCGTGATGATGATTTTAGAGAGACGCAGACTCCACGTATACAGCAGCAGGCGTCGTCAGGGTCGGAATCGAACCCACCACCTCCTGTACACCAGGCGAGGTAGTCAACATCTCCTAGCCACCGTGATGATGATGAGAGAGAGAGAGACACGCAAACTCCAAATATACAGCAGCAGCAGGCATCGTCAGGGTCGGGATCGACCCCACGACCTCCTGTATACCAGGCGAGGTAGTTAACATCTCATAGCCACCGTGATGATGATTTTAGAGAGACGCAGACTCCACGTATACAGCAGCAGGCGTCGTCAGGGTCGGAATCGAACCCACCACCTCCTGTACACCAGGCGAGGTGGTCAACATCTCCTAGCCACCGCGGTGCCCAAATATCTCGTTGTTTTAATGTCTATTACATCGTCATCTGGCTAGCAACTGACTTCTGTTGGGCCTAATAAAGGCCTCAACCACGTGGCCAATCTCGTGCATCCCTTAGAAGCTGAATCAAGTAAAATATAAACATGTCGCTTGTTTTGTTTTAATATCTTCTTGGTTCTTTCGGTAAAGTCACGTAGAAGGGAAATAATAAAATAATAAAAATTAAACAAATTTCCTTCTACGTGACTTTACCGAAAGAACCAAGAAGATTAATCCCTGCAGTCACGAAAGCTTTAAATCGAAATTGTTTTAATATATTACACTGGTCAACACACTTTTTCTGGCACGAGGTATTCCAACGGTTTCGAGGTAAGTTTGGGGTGCTGATTACAAATCTGGCATCAGTTTTTGTCTATCACATCAGGTTTTTGAGATATCAAATATTGCATGTTCAATAAAAACTGCGGAAGAAAAATATTAAATAAATGTGGATATCTACATGAAATGATATTATAAACACACTATCCTAAAAATACAGCACCGTATTTTAACACTAAAGCAGCCACTGACTCGCAACAACTTGCAATCATAAGTGACAGAGTTAATTTCGGGTAAAATCAATGAAAATGGGGTATGCCGATAGCATAAAAATTTAACCCGTAAAAACAAAGTTTTTCACTATAAATCCTTATATGCGTGGCATCGGTTTTATTTTATTATTCATTTCAGTTTTCTTGAGTAAGAGTTTCATTTTTATCAATTGGTATTTAAATTAAATATGAAATTGATTTTTTCCTAAAAAGTGTAAAATTTTGGAAAAAAATTTCACGAAAATAAATTGTCACGCACAACGAGTCTGTGTGCTAAATGTCAGCTCGATTGGATCACGGGAAGTGGGTTAAAAAACGACCGAAAGATTTGCACGGTCGTAAGCAACAAGCAAGCAAGCAAGTGAACTTATATAAAGGATTTAAAAATGAGATGTGATAGAAGAAATCTGACATCACATTTGGAGTCAGCACCTGAAATTATTCTAAAACGTGCAAAAGTCCAGGCAGAAAAACATTTTTTGTTGTTGACCAGTGTATTTGAACCTCCAGCTGTCGAGCGACTGACTTCCGGTTCGGGCTCCTACTCCCACAAAGGGCCTCAAGCCACGTGGCGCGCGACCAATCAGATCTCGAGCTACGGGGGGGGTAGGGGGGGGCACACGCGCTGGCCCAACGTCACCACTGCCGCCTCCAGCCACTAGGGGCCGTAAGGGAGTATGCGACGCCGCTACCCCACCCACCACTCGACTCTGTCTCTCCACACCAAGAAGAGTGTGCTGTTTTGGCCTACTCTTCCCGCTTACAACCCAGTAAGCACGCGCATTCGGAGGAAGTGTTGCGTAGCAAGTTGTGTGTGTGCCAGAGGTCGCAAACGGGTTTTGATTCCTTACCCCCCGTACCCGGCCGCACCAGGGTCGCAAACGGGGACCCGTACCCTACCCATACCTACCCGTACCCGGCCGGGTATCGGTAGGGTACGGGTATCGGGTACCTGATTGCGACCTCTGGATGAAGCCATATTGCAGGCGCGGGTGGGTTGATTCTAGGAACTTGAATTGTGAGAAGAGACAAGACGTTGGGAAATGAGTGACAAACGGCGACTCACCAGTGACTCACGGTCTACCCGTACCGTACCCGGCCGCACCAGGGTCGCAAACGGCTACCCGTACCCGGCGGTACCGGTACGGGTATCGGGTAGGGTACGGGTATTGGGTAGGGTACGGGTATCGGGTAGGTTACGGGCATCGGGTAGGTACGGGCATCGGTAGGGTACGGGCATCGGGTAGGGTAACGGGTACCCGGTTGCGACCTCTGGTGTGTGCGTGGACTTGTTCCACATCGTACGTAGCCCGTCGTGCCAATCGCAGCTTCTAAAGAAAATCGTTTGGCAATCTGGATGATGATTTGAACGCGCAGCATAGAAACCCATACAGAGATCCACAGACTCATAGAACCATATAGACCCATACAAAGATCCAGAGACTCATATAGAACCAGAGACCCACAGAGACCATACAGAGACTCATATAGAATCATAGAGACCCATGTAGAACCATAGAGACCCATACAGAGATCACATACTCATATAGAACCATATAGACCACAGACACCACAGAAACCCACAGAGACCACAGAAACCACAGAGACCCACAGAAACCCACAGAAACCCACAGAGATCCATACTCATATAGAACCACATAGACCAAAGACACCCATAAACCCACAGAACCCACAGAGACCAACGAAACCCACAAGACCCAAAAAACCTACAAATACCACAGAGACCATACTCATATGTATGTGAACTTCTATCGCACCGTACGTTGCCAACCGCGCTAATCGGAGGTTACGGGGAAGGACAACAAACTAGACACAACAACAACAGAAGCAGATCTAAACAAATTCGTTTACAATCTGGATGATGATTGTGGCTTCCTAATGGAATGGTTCCTAATATCGGAAGAGACCCATAGAGACCATACGGAGATCCAGAGACTCATGTAGAACCACAGAGACCCAGAGATACAGAGACTCATATAGAACCATAGAGACCCACAGAGACTCATATAGAACCATAGAGACCCATACAGAGATCCAGAGACTCGTGTAGAACCACGAGACCCACAGACATCCAGAGACCCATATAGAACATAGAGACCCACAGATACAGAGACTCATATGAACCATAGAGACTCACAGTGTACCCACAGACCCATAGAGACCCATACTCAGAGACCCACAGAGACCCAGACTCATAGAGACACCAGAGACCCATACTCATAGAGACCCACAGAGACACACAGAGACCCATATCATAGAGACCCACAGAGACCCATACTCATAGAGACCCACAGAGACCCATACTCATAGAGACCCACAGAGACCCATACTCATAGAGACCCACAGAGACCCATACTCATAGAGACCCACAGAGATCCATACTCATAGAGACCCACAGAGACCATACTCATAGAGACCCACAGAGACCCATACTCATAGAGACCCACAGAGACCATACTCATAGAGACCCACAGAGACCCATACTCATAGAGACACAGAGACCCATACTCAGAGACACAGAGACCCATACTCAGAGACACAGAGACCCATACTCATAGAGACCCACACTCATAGAGACCCACAGAGACCCACACTCAAAGAGACCCACAGAGACCCAGACTAAAACTCAAGTATTTACATGTTAGCAGGTGTAAGGCTCCACTGAGATGCTGTTTAACTCTTTTTCAGAAGCTACGTGGCCATCACAAATGATCGCGGCTCATCACCACCGTGTGGAAATTGATTACAGCAGCGAAAAACTCTAAAAGCGTGATGATGATGATGATGGCCCGGAGAAAANTCCACGCGACCATCACGGGGAGAGAGAGACACGCAAACTCCAAATATAAAGCAGGCGTCAGGGTCGATATCGAACCACGACCTCCTGTACACCAGGCGAGGTAGTCAACATCTCCTAGCCACCGTGATGATGATGAGAGAGACACTCAGACTCCATATCTACATCAGCAGCAGGCATCGCCAGGGTCGGCATCGAACCCACGACCTCCTGTACACCAGGCGAGGTAGTCAACATCTCCTAGCCACCGTGATGATGATGGGAGAGACACTCAGACTCCACATCTACATCAGCAGCAGGCATCGTCAGGGTCGGCATCGAACCCACGACCTCCTGTACACCAGGCGAGGTAGTCAACATCTCCTAGCCACCGTGATGATGATG
>WFAB01002541.1:0-2500 GCA_018977245.1 Lethenteron camtschaticum | reverse complement strand
TACAACACACACACACCACACACACACACANACTTGCCCCAACCACACGACACACTTGCCCAACACACACACACACNATCGCACCTACACACACACACACACACTTGCNCCAACACACCACATACACTCGCCCCTACACAACACACAGCTCCTACACACACACACACCTATCCCTACACACACACACACACACTTGCTCCAACACACACACATACACTCGCCCCGACACACACACACACTTGCTCCTACACACACACACTTGCCCTACACACACAAACATTGCACCTCACACACACACAACTTGCCCAACCACAACACACACTTGCTCCACACACACACACACCTATCCCTACACACACACACACACACTTGCCCAACACACAACATACACTCGCCACACACACACACAGCCCCTACACACACACACACCTATCCCTACACACACACACACATGCTCCAACACACAACACACTCGCCCCTACACACACACACTTGCTCCTACACACACACACACACACTTACCTCACACACTTGCACCTACACACACACACACANTTGCTCCAACACACACACTCCAACACACACACACACACACACACANTTGCCCCTACACACACACACACACACACACACTTGCCCCACACACACTGCCCCTACGTACACACACACTTGCCCCTACACACACACACTTGCCCCTACACACACACACAGCACCAACACACACAGACACAACTGGCCCCTACACACACACACACTTGCCCCTACACACACACACACACTGCTCCAACACCACACACACTGCCCCCACACACACACCGCCCCCTCCAACACACACACACANGCCCTACATACACACACACACACACACACACTGCCCCCACACACACACACANCCCCACACACACACACACACCCCCACACACACACACACACACACACACACACTNGCTCACACACACACACACANGCCCTACACACAACCACACACACACACACACTCACTTGCACCCTACACACACACACACTTGCCCCTACACACACACACACTTACCCAGACACTAACACACACACACACTTGCCCCTACACACACACACACCCCACACACACACACACACACTTGCTCCAACACACACACACACACACTTGCTCCANCACACACACACACACAACCACACACCACACACACACACATTGCTCCAACACACACACTCGCCCCTACACACACACACACTCGCCCCTACACACACACACACACACTTGCTCCAACACACACACACACTTGCTCCAACACACACACACACACTCGCCCCTACACACACACACACATGCTCCAACACACACACACACTTGCTCCAACACACACACTTGCCCCTATAAGCCCAGGCAGGCTACATGGGGTATCTTTGCCTTTGGAGGTCATTCACGAACACGCCCGATCTGACACCGCGGGGGGGGGGAGGGTGGGGGCCAGTCTCACTACAGCCCACAGCCCCCACCCTCATCCCCCAGCCCCACCCCACCTCACCCCCCACAGCCCGCCCCCTACCACAGCCCCACCCTCATCCCCCCAGCCCCCACCTCACCCCCACAGCCCCGCCCCCTACCCCAAGCCCCGCCTCTCCCCCCAGCCCCCACCTCACCCCCCACAGCCCCACCTCACCCCCACAGCCCCCACCTCACCCCCCATAGCCCCCACCTCACCCCCCACAGCCCCACCTCACCCCCCACAGCCCCACCTCACCCCCACAGCCCCCACCTCACCCCCCACAGCCCCGCCCCCTACCCACAGCCCCCACCTCATCCCCCTTGCCCCCCATAGCCCCGCCCTCTCTCCCAAGCCCCGCCCCTCAGCCCCCCAGCCTCGGCCCCACCACATCCCCCAGCCCCGCCCCCCAGCCCCAGCCCCCACCTCATCCCCAGCCCCGCCCCCAGCCCCCAGCCCCCACCTCATCCCCAGCCCGCCCCCCAGCCCCAGCCCCAGCCCCCCCTCATCCCCCAGCCCCGCCCCCCAGCCCCCTCTCACCACCTGTTGCGTCCCCGATAAGTCAGAAAATCAAAACAAAGACGGTTCTTTCATTCCCCTCTCATTCCCCTTCATTCTCCTCTCATTGCTGGTGGTAGGGGTGGTGGTGGTGGGGGTGGTGGTGGTAGGGGTGGTGGTGGTGGGGGTGGTGGTGGTGGTGGTGGTAGGGGTGGTGTTGGTGGTGGGGTGGTGGTAGGGGTGGTGGTGGTGGTAGGGGTGGTGGTGGTAGGGGTGGTGTTGGTGGTAGGGGTGGTGGTGGTGGTAGGGGTGGTGTTGGTGGTAGGGGTGGTGGTGGTGGTAGGTGGTGGTGGTGGTGGTAGGGGTGGTGTTGGTGGTAGGGGTGGTGGTGGTGGTAGGGGTGTGGGTGGTAGGGGTGGTGGTGGTGGTAGGGTGGTGGTGGTGGTAGGGGTGGTGTGGTGGTGGTGTGTTGAGGGGTGGTGGTGGTAGGGGTGGTGGTGGTGGTAGGGGTGGTGGTG